>JALIZH010016284.1:0-83669 GCA_030522465.1 Rhipicephalus appendiculatus | reverse complement strand
TTTGGCGCAATTTCCGTTGATATTATCAGGATGGCGCAGCAAATCTGATTTGGCGCACTTTGGCGCAGTTGGCGCAGGAGTGGAATCACTGTATAAGGTTAATGTAACGAGCGCTACAAACTGATATATTTATTTTGTATGCATACCAGCAATTTCTTAACTCCTCCAAAAGCTTGATAAATAATGCATTGGAGGTGCTGTACAACGAACGCAAAGGCCGTAAGTTTATAGCGGCCCCGCCATTCAAATATCAAGCTTTCTCTACTAGAACCTACTTTTGAGTAGAGCAGTTATTTAATAGCAATATGCATGGACCACGTGGTGCCCAGCAGATTTGTTGAATAAAACATAAAATAAGAATTACATTTCCATGTTTTGTACACGGCTGATTACAAAACTAAATTCTGACACGCACTTTGTAACACTTGAAGGCGAACAGCTCCAGAAGATTCGGTTATGCATTAAGGCGAACCATCAGGGATAGCACCTCTTGCAAGGAAAAACGCCAGATCCCACGCACTGCGGGAATCAATGTAATGCGAAACAGCCAGGAAGGAGCAAATCATGCTTTACATAATTTGCATGTGATGTTTTACATGTTAAGACCTGTCATTTGTGTTCGTCATACAGTCACGTCGCCCAATACCAATTTTGGTGTATATCAAGCTAGCGAACTGGGCGCAAGTGCACCATGAGCGTGGCATGTAAATGGCGTTGTAGATTATATGCATGCCAAGATTTTGATGTTACCACCTCCACTGATGTTCGTTATACAGTCATACAGTTGGCCAAGCGCCATGAACGTGGCATGCAAGTCGTGTTGCACATGACATGTCATGATTTCCATGTTACCACTTGTCATTTGTGTTGGTCATACAGTCTCCTCGCGCAGTACAAAATTTGGTGTATATCAAGCTAGCGAAACGGCCACGAGTGTGCCATGAGCGTGGCATGCAAGTCATGTTGCACATGTCATGATTTCCATGTGACCACATGGCAGTTATGTTCGTCATACAGTCACGTCACGCAATACCAAATTTGGTGTATATCAAGCTAGCGGAACGGCCTTCAGCGCACCATGAGCGTGGCATGTAAATGATGTTGTACATGACATGCGCGTCATGATTTTCATATTACTACCTGTCATTTATGTTGGTCATGCAGAAATGTCTCATCATGCCAATTTTTTGATATATCAAGTTAAGAAAACGGCCTCAGGAGCACTATGGCCATGGCGTGTAAATCATACTTTTCATGACAAGGTTTTTACGATTTTCATGATATGACCAGTTATTCATGTTCGCCATATAGTTATGTTATGCCATACCAACTTTGGTACAAATCGCAATAACGATACAGCCAGGAGAGCACAGATAGATAGATAGATAGATAGATAGATAGATAGATAGATAGATAGATAGATAGATAGATAGATAGATAGATAGATAGATAGATAGATAGATAGATAGATAGATAGATAGATAGATAGATAGATAGATAGATAGATAGATAGATAGATAGATAGATAGATAGATAGATAGATAGATAGATAGATAGATAGATAGATACGCTCAAAGTCACCGAAGTTCGCTAAGAAATGATTCGCATTGAATAATAAGCCGCATTGAGAGAAACGTCTTAAATTCTCTTGACCTTCTCGGTCAATTCCATTGCGGCACCTCCTTGCACCGAAAGTTTCGGCACGTCATTGGTTCGCACGGCATCGAGGATCGGCCCACCTTTAACCAAATGACGACGCTTCGTGATGATGACGTCATATTACGTCACGATGACGTTATAATGAATTTGCGAATTTCTAATATGCGCAGTGATTATGACCTCGCGTGATGAAGCCACGACATGACATCATCACTGGTGTAGGTCACATCGGTTCTTGTACCACGTCATTCGCCTGCCGTGTTTCGCTCAAGGGGCCACTCAACCAAACACTTAAGGCTTTCATCTTAACCTTACATTTGAACAGCAATACATCTGTGAGATATTGCATCGGAAATGTCGCCAGTATGGTTTCCTACAGTGGAGGCCAGTACACTGCCCATGGATCTGTCGATCCACTTCGATGAACATTTAGAGTACGTGATCATGCGATCGTGCGATGAGAACATTGCTCTATAGAAGCGAGTTTAACAAATTTGAATGTCACAATAAGTGAATGTCAGCAGCTGGTCGAAGTATTTTTTTTAAGTTGCAGAATATATACATCAAGCGCAGCATTTCACATATGTTAAATGCCGCGCCATCATTTCCCAAGTAGCTCGAAGTCAATGCGTACGCATGTGTGTGTGCATTTTGGCTTTTGCATGGTGCTGCGAGGGAGATTTGTTTATTAAAGAAGTTAGACGGCGAAGACTTCGCTAGTGCGCTCTGGCTGGCTACTACGCGCTAGCATAATGCGGAAAGGAGGAAACAAGTGATCCATGCTTTTTTAGGGAGTAGAGAACACGGACAGAAGTGATGCGCCTACAAAAGATAGAACATTAGTTGCAACAGAACTTGTAAAGCTGTCCAGCAACTGTAAACAAGTGTTACTATTAGGAATGACGTCAAAATGGAGCAGGGGGGAGGGTAAGGGTGAGCGTCTTCAAGGGTTGACGTTTCCATTTGCCTGCGGATTGAGATGTGTATTGGCGTCAACAAGCATTTCTTTTGGCTCTAGTTTAAAAGAAGTGTTTTCATAGAAAACGATGTCGAAAGCTATCAAGGGTTTGTTAGGTCAATGTTATTTTGTGTGAGCAGGCCGCTTTCGTGACATTCAAGTCTATCTATGAAAAAATAAATTTTAGGCAAACTCGGGCAGGCTTCTTTGTAGTTGCATTTGCGTTCGCGAAAATATGGCGTTTTATTATAGTGAGCACATATTTTTAATGAAAGTTGTGCACTAGAGCCATATAATAGAACTTTCAGCAGGCACAACAATGCGGTATTTTACGAAAGCTAACTAGAGTGTATATCTGCACCATCATACAACACACAAATAGTGCAACAACTCCCTTAGTTACTTGAAAGGAGCTACGTAGTTTGGCAGAGCATCGCATTTCACAGAAAGTCGCGCCAAATGATGCTGAACGAGACGGTCTGAGTCTTGGTATAAATAATTTAACTGATTTAGTCTAAAATGCTTTAACTCTCGAATGCGCTAACACCAGCAGCCTATTGCTGTGCAACGCTCAATTGAAATGAAAATAAAAATAATATGGCGCAGTCATAGACTGGTTGGTACGCATGCACCTGAATTTATTTTCCTCTCTTGTGCCCATTGCCCTACCTAGGAAGTGGGCACATTTGTTCCAGCAAAAATGAACACATGTATTGGAAGTAAGAGGTCAGTCCCGTCTGTCTTTGATTGACTGTGTGTTCACGGTGCCTTGCAAACAAGCTCAAGTTAAGGCCATTTTCAAGTTCAAGTTCAACGGAGAATATCTTACAATATGGACTTACACCGTCAGCATGGGCCATATGGAAGAAGCCCTTCAACGGGCTATGAATACTATAACACACATCAGTCGAACATGCGGGCTTCGCTGCTTCCCTAATAAATCAGAATTGCTGGTATTTAGGCAACGTGGCCAGCACATTCCTTTGAATATCCAACTTGATCAATCCCAGGTCATGGAAGTAGAAACCATCCACGTTCTGGGAGCCCACATTTATAAGCAGGGGAACAACAAGGCTGTAGTCCAAAGGCTCCGTGCTACCTGAACCAATATCTCCCGAATGATATCGAGAATTGCTAATCGACATCGTGGCATGAAGGATGCGTTCACACTACGTCTTGGACAGGCCTTTTTGATCAATAGTGTCACTTATAACCTCCCGCACATGTGCATCGTGAAAAAAAACCGCCAGGCCTGCGCGAAACGCGCAGCACAGCCATAGCGAAAGCTGGGAGAGCGGCCTTGCTAGAGCTTTTTTTAAACACTCTTGGGGCAACTAGTACAAGCTCACTTGCATGGTACCCACTATGCCATAAATTATTATAATTTTTGTGTAGTGGGGAAGCGTCTACTATGCCATTTTTCGTCATTCTTCAGAAAATCGTGGCACCCGCTGCACTCTTGTAACGCATTATGTTCACTTTGTTGATGCTGTGGCTGACGACGATGAAAAATTATTCCTGAGGCTTTTGTAATGGATTGGAGAATTGAACGACTCACTCGTTACGCAAATCGCATTGTGTGACGCCTGGTTCTTACTGTACTGTTCTAAAACGCTTTAGAACACACGTTAACGCGATTCCTTACCTGACATGAAGCCTGCATAGGGTCAGCTTTTACCGCAGTTTCAAGCAGCGGCGTAACTCAGTGTTATAGCGCTGGGCTGCCACGCAGAGGACCCGGGTTCAATTCCCATTCTCTCAGAGGTGCTTTCATTTATTTAGTTTTTTTCTTATTTCGTGCGATATTGGTTACGGACACCGGCGGCGGCGGACAATACGGCGCATAAACGACCCTTGTTGTGATCTCATAACAGCTTTCGCTGCAAAAAAAATAGCTCAATTTACACCAATTACTACGACTTTCATATCGGAAGCCCTCACTTTACCACCATGGCAACAAATTACAGACTGCTTGCTATGGGCATCTATAATAGGCGTGAGACCTCTTTGATGTTCATCACAAGCGCCAAGTCATTCGGCTTGCATCTGTGGGTACAGAAGGCTCAAAACAAACAAATATTTATTAGCCGGGTGACTGGGCTGATGTCACGGCCATGGAGTTCGAGCTTGTCTGTCTCTTCGTCTTTTTTCGCGGACCCAAGCACACTGTCCACTACATGGCTCCCCCCCTAGCGACGAAGGCGTTGCCGTCTGCTTGAGATGGCGTTGCTGGCGTCCACATGATCTGGCTTCAAACGGTCTATAGAAATCGTCTCTTCGCGTCCGTTAACAAAGAGCTTAAGGTACTTAGCATCGCGCTTGAGGATTTCAAAAGGACCGTCGTAAGGCGCTCGTAATGGAGCATGAGTAGCATCGTGACGGATGAAGACGTGGCTGGTATGAAGTAATGATGGGCTCATATAAACGGTCTTGCAATCATGACGAAGCGGCGTTGGTATGACAGTAGCCATAGTAGTTCGCAGGCGTTCGTGTAAGAGTGTACTTCAGCAAATGTCGGTTCCGAGGCAAAGAAATCGCCGGGTACGCGAAGTGTCGGGCCGAAAACTAGCTCTGCGGACGAGCACTGTGTGTCTTCATTCACCGCGGTGCGGCGTTCTACCATACCGTTCGAACTTGGGTGGTATGCCGTGGTTCGTATGTGCGTTACGCCTAGAAGGCGAGAGAGAGCTCGAAAGAGAGACGATTCAAATTGTCTCCCTCGGTCTGTCGTTATGGTGTGTGGCACGCTGTAACGAGCGATCCAGGTGTGCACGAGAGCTTGTGCAACAGATTCTGCAACCATGTTGCTTAGTGGTATTGCTTCCGGCCAGCGGGTAAATCGGTCGATACAAGTGAGTATGTATCGTTGGTTGGCGAACGGTGGTAGCGGACCCATAATGTCGACGTGAACATGGCCAAAACGGACGTCTGGTGGTGGAAAATGACCAGGCGCGCTCATGGTCTGTCTGTTAACCTTTGCGCGCTGGCATTGGATAAACGACTGCGCCCAGCAACGGACGTCAGCATTCATGCGGGGCCAAAGGTAGCGGGAGGTGCCGAGACGTTGTGTTGCTCGCACTCTTGGCTGCGATAAGGAGTGTAGAGCATCGAAAACTTGCCGTCGGAATTGTTGTGGGACATACGGTCGAGGCCGACCTGTAGACACGTCGCAAATGACGGCGTAGTCGCAGCCAGGTAGTAAGACCTCTTCGAAGCGTGGAGAATTGTTCGCAGTTCGGAGTGTCGGAAGTTCGGGGTCTGTGCGCTGAGCAGTAGCTAGGCGAGTGAAGTCGATGCCAGATCGATCTACATGGCTTGCGTTGATGTGAATCCAGGACAATGCGTCAGCAACGGGATTGTTGGCACCACTAATATGTCGATTGTCAGTAGTGAACTCGGAAATATAGGCAAGCTGTCGAATTTCGCGTGGCGTGTGTGATGAACTGTGGGAAGTAATAGCATAAATCAGGGCTTGTGGTCGGTGAGTATAAAGAACTGGCGACCTTCGAGGTTGTGACGAAAGTGGGGGACTGCAAGGTAGATTGCCAGCAGTTCGCGGCGGAAAGTGATGTAGCGGGTTTCTTGCACCGTCAGCTTCCTTGAGAAGAAAGATATGGGCTGCCAAGTATTGTCGACCAGCTGTTGAAGGACAGCGCCAACAGCTATGTCGGATGCATCCACCATAACGAAAATCGGCGCATCTTGTTTGGGGTGCGCAAGAAGGGTGGCAGAAGCGAGAGCATTTTTGGCAGTGGCAAAAGCACATTCGGCAGCATTCGTCCATATTATAGAAGTGTTTGCATCGGGTTTTCCACACAGCAGACTGTGCAGCGGCTGAAGATGGAAGCACTACAAGGAATGAAGGAAGGAAGGAAAACAAGAGAGAGGAAAGGCAGGGATGTTAACCAGTTTGGCATAACCGGTATGCTACCCTGCACAGGGGGGAAGGGATGGGGGGATATCGAAAGAAGAGTAAAGAAAAAGAGAAAGGGGAGGAGCACACACGCACGCACATAACGTCAAAGCGCAGAGCGGCAGTCGTGTGCGGTATACGTCATCATTGAGTCTACAGCCGCTCGTGCAAGTCTGTTGTCCTCAGGAATTTGAGCAATGCCTTGGTTGCTTGAATTTTCGATGGCTGGAGAATAGCATCTAGCGTCATCGTTCTGTTGTCGAGACGAGCGAGGGCGGATGAGAGGGATCGTCTCTGCACAGCGTAGCGAGGACAGTCGCAGAAGATATGCTGTAAAGTCTCCTCGGTACCGCAGGCGTCGCAAGTAGCGTTGTCGGCCATCCCTATGCGAAACGAATAAGACTTCGTGAAAGCCACTCGAAGCAATAAGCGGCAGAGCAGAGTGTCCTCTCTTCGGTGGAGTCCCGTTGGTATTTGAGATCGCCGCAACGCGTTTAGGTGGTGTTGCCGATAGTTTTGGCTCCTTGGTGCATTCAGTATTGCGATATCCTTTGCGACCTTTTGAAGCATGGCAGCAGCATCAGACCTTGAAAGGGGTATAGCCTCTTCCTTGTCGCCTTGCAAAGCTGACCGGGCAGCACTGTCGGCATGTTCGTTGCCAATCACGCCGCAGTGACTTGGCAACCATTGAAATGTCACTTGGTGCCCCTTCTCAAGTGACGTATGAATGAGGTGTCTAATCTCAAAAACTAGTTGTTCATATGGTCCACGCCGCAGGGCTGACAAGAGAGATTGTAGCGCTGCTTTTGAGTCACTAAAGATGGACCATCGCTGCGGTTGTTCGCGATTGACAACACAAAGTGCAGCGCGAAGAGCGGCGAGTTCCGCAGCCGTTGATGTTGTTGGGTGGTCGGTCTTAAAGCCAATAGTTACACCTCTCGCTGGGACAACCACTGCTCCGGACGAATTTCGCATGGTCGTTGAGCCGTCGGTGTAAATATGCATGTGGTCGGTGTATTTCTCATGAAGTAGAAGAAGAGATAGCTGTTTCAGGACAGGCGATGACAAATCGGATTTTTTCTTGATTCCTGGTACACTGAGGTGCACTGCAGGACGAATCAAACACAAAGGTGGAATCGATGGTTTGGATGCGGGGTTGAAACGGCAGTAGTAATTGATGAGGCCCAGAAATTCCCGCAGTTTCTTTGTGGTCGACGGTTGTGGGTAATCTTTATTGACTTGAACGCGGAGTGAGACGGGCTGAATGCCACATTGATCAACTCAATACCCAAGGAAATCGAGAGAATCGACGCCATACTCGCTCTTGGAGACGTTGATAACGAGGCCTTATTGACGGAGACGTTGGAAGACCTTACGAAGGTCTGATCCATGTTCCGCAGCAGATTGGCTGAAATCAAGAATGTCGTCTAAAAAACGAAACAACAGGTCGGCCCACATAGTACTTGGTCAACGAACCTCTGAAAAGTTTGAGCAGCACTTCGGAGACCGAAGGGCATGCGGACGTATTCGAACATGGCGAAAGGTGTGATGATTGCAGTTTTCGGAATGTCGGAATGCTCCACAGGTACCTGGTGGTAAGCTTTTACTAGATACACTTTGCTGAATATGGAGCAGCCATGAAGAGGAGAGGTGAAGTCGTGAATGTGAGGAATAGGATACTTGTCGGGAATCGTCACTTTGTTTAACGCGCGGTAATCTCCGCATGGCCTCCAATAACCTGTCTTCTTTCGAACCATGTGTAAAGCGGATCCCCAACGGCTAGTAGAAGGACGAACAAAACCCAACTCGAGCATGTGATCAAATTCTTGTTTGGAAATTTTCAGGCGGTCAGGTGCTATGCGGCGAGGTCGGGCATATACGGGTGGTCCATTTATTACAATGTGGTGCGTGACATTGTGCAGTATTGGGCGATCTGGTGATGGGGGTTGGAATACCTCTGGAAATTCTTTTAGGATGGTGGACCAAGGTGCAGATACCTGGGTGTGTGCTTGTACGAGACTCAAAGGCGGTGTAGTTGTGGTGATGCTTTGTACCGACAGGTTGTTCGTGGAGTCGAGAAGGCGGCATTGGTGTAGGTCGACAACCAAGTTGAACTTCCACAAAAAATCGGCCCCGATGATCGGCCCGCGGACTTCAGCGACGGTGAATAGCCGTCGAAAGGGACGCCGCAGTCCGAGATGAAGTGTTACTGGTTTCTGGCCATAGGTTCTAACTTTGGAACCGTTGACTGCAGTGAGAAGGGACGTGTCATGGCGATGTCGTCTTCGGTCTCCAAAGGTACGGGGAAGCACGCAAATTTCCGCGCCGGTGTCTACAAGATAGCTAACTTTCGTTACGTGGTCGCTGACGTAGAACAGAGGGCTTGATGTAGGGCCGGCAGCACTTGCCATCGTCAGTGACTGGCCCAACCGTTTCCCGAAAAGTTGCACGGTGGACGGCACTGACGTGCTCGAGTGCCGTATCTGGCGTGATACCAACAAATATAGGGAGATGGATAGTGGGAGTTGCTTTGGTTGGGCGGGCGATGACGTGACTCGTCTCTACTCGCAGAGGAGCGCAAGGTAGCTCGCTGAGTAATTAGTTCGTCCACTTGCGTAGGAAGCTGTGCGTTTGAGGCGCTGATTTCGTCAAAGCGCTCCTGTAGCTGTGACTGACTCGACACTGGCGCATTACAGCGGTCGATGGCAGATATGAAAGGATGGAAAGTATCCATGACCTGGTCTGCCGTCGTTGTTACGTCATCAATGGTCGTTGTCGCATAAAAGGTGATACGCATAAAATCATCCGTACCTCATTCGGTAGACGTCGGAACAAAAGCTCGCGCACGATTTTCGAGTCCGTTGAAGATGGATTGCTTCCGTGTAGCTGGGTCATGCGGCGAAGCAGCTCGGTAGGCTTTCTGTCGCCAAGTTCCTCCAATGATAGGAGCTGTTGAATGCGTCGAGACTCGGAGTCGGTCGTGCGTCGTAGTAGCTCCCGTTTCAGGGTGTCGTAGGCGTCATTGGGAGGTGGAGCTAGCAAAACGTCGCGGATCAAAGCTGTGGTGGTCGGGGTGAGCACTGCCCACATGGTAGTACTTGGCCGTCTGCGATGCGATGCGGTGACGGCGGAACTGCGCTTCGATGTGGATAAACCAGAGCTCACAATCTGCGGGCCAGAACTCAGGAAGCTTGAGTGTGGCGACGGAAGGTGTTGCATTTTCCTGGGATTCTTGGGAGCTCGATTCCATGGCGTCGAAGAGAAACTGCGGGACGAAGAGTTGCGATTCGGGAAGCGTCCGAGGTCACCAACTTGTGGGGACCGAAGGCTCAAAACAAACAAATATTCATTAGCCGGGTGACTGGGCTGATTTCACGGCCATGAAGTTGGTTGGTTGGTTGGTTGGTATAGATAGATAGATAGATAGATAGATAGATAGATAGATAGATAGATAGATAGATAGATAGATAGATAGATAGATAGATAGATAGATAGATAGATAGATAGATAGATACGTAGATAGAAACGCAAAAGCGCTTACAGTACGCAAAGAAATGCTTGGCATTTAAAATTAGCCTATATTGCTTACGTGTAGCTATCTTCCCGTCAATAACCAAATGTACGGCTCGAAACAGCACGCGTGTTCACATGTACTCAAGGAACATGGGCAAGCATAAACGATCTCGCATAGAGTTGCGGCAGTGCACCATGTAACAGGGTAGTGTTGATTTCATTTAATTGCAGCTATCGGTGTGTCCAATATGCTATACTGAGCAACATGTAAACATGCATATTTAAATGCAAGCATATTTGACAGAGATCTGTCCAGCTGGGTAAAAATTATACGAATAAAACAAACTCTCTAGCCACATTTCTTAATCTAAGTTTTTAATATTGACCGTGTACATGCACACTCGGCAGGTTCCCAGTTAAGCGGTTATTTCCAGGTATTGTTTGGATATGCCAAGAGTCTAAGAACTGCCTTTTGGGGAGGCTACCTTCCGTGTCGGTGACCAGGGCGTCGTCGGAGTTGATACGATGGTCCAGCTTTTATCTGTGTTCTGCGAGAGCGTCCAACCACCCCAACGCCCACAAGACATCAAATGTCAAGACGCTCATGAAACGCACAGGGGCCATCTGCCGCTACAAAGAAAACAGAAGAAAAGAAGAAGAAACGATCACGAACGATCTCCTGAACAATGGGTACACGGATAGCTCTATTCGCCGAGCATGTCAGTGGCACGACGACCGAAAAAATTTCCCCCGCATGCCCGCTTCTGCAGAGAGTGACACCAACAATGAAGCCTCCCCCAAACAACCCCACTGCGTCACGGTTCCATACATTCCGGGAATCAGAGAGGAACTGGCGAGGGTGTTGGAGATGGAGGGTATCCGAGCAGCACACAAACCCGCAAGAACAATTGGGCGACTCTTGCCGCGGCCAAAACACCGGCTGCCAAAAGAAAGATTCCCTGGGCTAGTCTACGAGGTTCCGTGCACTGATTGGCACGCCACTTACATCGGCGAGGCAAAAAAGTTTCCGGAGGGGATGCGGCAACACCAGAACGATATACGTAGCTTCAAGTCTGCACGGAACGCTCGCGCAGAACACAGCGAAAAGATGGACCGTCGCATCAACTTCGACGATGTCCGAGTCATCGACACGGAAGGTAGCCGCACCAAAAGGCCGTTCTTAGAGTCTTGGCATATCCAAACAGCACCTGGAAATATCAACCACTCAACTGGGACCCTGCCGAGTATGTATGCACATTGTCTCCTGAACCAATGGAGAAAACAGCACAGCAACAAGAACGGCGGGAGGAACGATGGTGGAGAGGGGGACAACCACTGAGAAAAGTCGCTAGCTTCGGAGCCGGCCGGACAGTCACCCCCTGATCAAGAGACAGAATGGGTCTCGAAACGTAGGGCCAGTTTTTAATTTCAATATTAAAAACAGATTAAAAAAAGTGGCTCGAGAGTTTGTTTTACTCGTATAACACATACATATGTATCAATAAATGACCACGTACGCAGCTCCCTTGACTTCAAACTGACGTCACCGGTGAAGCATCTCGCTCTTTCGAAAAAGTATAAAAAGCTGACAACGCTGACGTACAAGCAAACATATATACGCCATATCGCTGTCCGAACATTTGACATTTTTTTCGGCGTTCGTTGCAAAGATCAGAATGATATATGTGATCATCGCCTCTATTCTTTCAGTAGCTGCAGCAAACTTCGATCACCCTGGCAGGCCAACTCTAGATGACCTCCAAAAGGTAGGGAAAATGTTTTTTTTTTCTTTTCGCAAAAAAGACTCCTGAAGAAAAAATTTGCAGGAAGTGGCATTATACATATTCTCGTTCTGCATAAGCCTTCGCACGACTTAGTCTTCAGCATCGCTTTGTTTTTACTCGGCCCGTAGGGCACATGGGTAAGCTATATATACACCCCAAAATCACACTACAAAAGCTAATCCTTTATTGTGTTAAGGCGTTTATTTGCCGGAACTCTCAGCGCGAGCGGCGTCCTTTTTGCAGATGACCCACTAGAAGGCTCTCGAGAGTGCAACCCATTTCTAGGTTCCAATGTATCGCTACAATTAAATGTTCTAGCATTGCGCTCGCTCTTTGAACTTTATTAACTTATAGTGGACTTTTACGTTGCGGACCAGTGGTATCATTATTACGCACGCTGTGCAGGGGTGCTCCAAAATAAGTGTGATCACCTGCGTTACTTTAACGTTCATCTTAACCGTACACTCTCACAGATATTTAACTTTGAACGGGTGCAACATGTTGACGCAACGGAGAATGCAAGGTGAATTTTGCTGGGCATGAGAACCAGAACCCTTGCAGCAACCAGGCTGGCCAGATTGTTCGAATGACTATCGCCAATATTGCTGTTGCACGTGCAGTACCGTCCAATAGTAATAGATGAAATGAATTGGAATTTCTGGACGTGATCCAGCTGACTATTACATGTCACATACCACCATCTTTCTGTTCACATTGGAACACAGAAATGGCAGATTAGATTGAGTAGTGGTATAGTTGCATTAGCAGCTGCATGTAGTGGTCATCTCTTTGCACCTGAACAGACCTGATTCAGCGCAGTAATAAGGATCCTCATGTTCCCCTCATCATATTAGTAAGAAATTTATTCTGATGATTTTTCTGGGTACAAACTGCAATTGCTACAATTTATGGTACTATACAAAGGATTTGCACAATCTAAGACTTTTGATAGCAGATCGTTGCCCCTTGTGCTTAACCTGTGCAAGCAATGGCGTACATGGCTGCTTGAACTAGCAAGAATAATTGTTAGGCTTTTACGCAGCAAAACCACGATATGGTTATTTGTGACACCGTAGTGGAAGCTCTAGAATCGGGAACGAACCAGGGTTATTTAAGGTGCAGCTACAGCTGAACACGCGGTCCTCTAAAATGCTTTCTCCATTGAAATGTGGCTGCCAAGGCCGGCATCCAATCCCGTGATCTTCGAGCATCATAACCATAAAACCACCGCGGTCGGAGCTCAATGACCTGTATGGTGTTAAGAAATTAAGTCTCTTTTGCTTTATTACGAGTCCCCGTATTATGAGAATGACCTGCGGAATTACTAGGCGCAATTATTTTTTTTTAAAGTCCGAGGAGAATTCCCTTAAGGCAAATTAAACCTAGACAGATCATGCAAACCTAATCACAAGACCTAGTCAGAGCGTCCCCTCGAGTTAAAGCGCCCTGGTGACCGCTAAAATAACGCACATCATAAAATGCTCTTCGAAGAATTTATCATTTCTCTATCAGGTTTTCATTCACTGCATCAACGGTAAGTAATTACTACGTCGAGAATTATATATAATCAATGGCACCACGAAACGCAGGAAGCATTTTAATGAAAATACAGCAGCTCCCGCTTGCATTATATGAACAACTAAGGTTAATCGCAATGAAGAAAATTCCAAATTTACGTGCGAGCTATTTTATCGTGCTAAGTCAAGTATATATACATGCACAGATAAGAATTTCTTCCACTGTTATGGTATATTTGACACGTGCGCGCTGCATTTGCGGCATTAATAAGGCGAAGAGTTAAATAAAAAGTGGTTTCTAAGCTAAACATGTAAAACACAAAATATATCAAATAAAAACAGGGCAAATAAAAGTAAGTTAGGGTGACCAACCTGATCGCGAGGTGCCGCGTAAACTGTGATCGGACGCGTTGCCTTTCAACCGCATTCACTCTTTGCCGCTTCCAGCGCACTGCTGGTAGCAGAAAAAGAGAGAAGTGCATCTTCTGTTGTTATAATCACCCCTAGCTCCGGATTATGTAAAACTATCGCAGGTGAATCTTTAGAAATTCAGGCAACACAGCCCAACAGTCAAGTATAATAGGTTCATTACTTTAGTAAAGGTGTTCGAGGGCCCGTCTTAGCAGAACATAGCAGAACATAATTTTCTTTCCGCATTATGGAGTCGTCTGTATCCAGACACCACCCTGAAAGTACAATGTGGTAATTTAGATAGCAAATTTAGCTTTGCTTGAAGTTGGCATGTTCTTCTAGACGAATTCGAGCTGGGCATTATTGTGGGCTTTCTCTCATAGCTTCCAGTCACGAGATACAACGTCAGTCATTTTTAATAATCTGGGTTCTATTACTGCTTTTTTGAGAATCGTGAAATATTATCCAGATATTGCTCCGTGGGACAGTACCAGCCAATTTGTTCTCGATAATCTATTGCAACATTGCCGTTATGACCATCACTCCAAAAGAGCCGTTTGCCAAAGGCAAGTGGTTTAATTATCGTAGTTTAAAGTGCTGTTGGCTTATTCACCTTGTCTACAGGTTTGCATGGTACGATTGTAGTGCTTTACTCCAGAAATGTCCACCATGAGAATAATGATGAATGAAGGTTATAGCCGTCATCTGGAAAGTGCAATTCTTCAGTTTTAGACTGAAATTCTTGTGCGAGCTCCCGGACGCCTGGTTCGCCGTCTATGATACTTCGCAGGGAATGTCGAGCAGGTGAACTTTTTCATAATTTTTCCTTCCTGTTTCCATTAACTCTACAAGCACCATAGGGCCTCGACGTCCTTCAGTAGTCACAGTCAAGAAAGGTAAGGTGTGCAAACATGGACCCAGACAAGTCAAGAGGACAACACAAATCCTTAATCATTACCAATTAGCTCAGCTTTCTGTTGCTTAAAGATTAGGTCACTTGCTTATACCAATCAGCCAAATGGCTTCTTTACCTCTCGCCTTTAGATGGTTATGCCGCTCTACAATATCACGTGATGTAGCGTGTTTTGTCACCTCATATTATATAGAAGAACGGGGCTTAAAGTTTGCATATGTTTTAACGGTTTTAGACGTTGAAACCCACTACACAAGAAAAAAATTAATCTACATACTATTAGAAGCATCGGGGACATACACTTTGTAATGTATTAATCCATTCTGTCCCATGGTTAACCAAGTTGTGCGAGCAAAAAGGTATTTGCATCTATGCAGTAACAATACGCTGCGAAACCCACCTTTTAGTCCCCCGCGGTGATGTAGCCCTTACGGTGCTCGTTTGGTGAAACTAAGGTCCCTGGTGCGATCCCGACCATGGTGGTCCCATTTCGATAGAGACGAAATGTTAGAGGCCCGTGTACTGTGCGATGTCACTGCACGTTAAAGAAAACCAGATGATCAAAATTTCCGGAGCCCTCCACTAGGGCGCGCATCACTATGATATCATGGTTCTCGCACGTAAAACCCCAATTATTATGATTATTATTTTTCACAAGAGGCCGGATTTGTAGGCTTTATAAACACGTTTTAAGCGCCAAAAATAGGCAGGCAGAACAACGGTTTGCGCCTCCAACGTCGGTAATATCCGCACAATATTATTGCGATAGCAATTATATGGACACTCGCGGCTGGTTTTCGCCGTCGGCGTCATTTGCCGTATATGTATATATATATATAACCGGCCCCGCCCGTCGTTCGACAGCGTGAAAAGACGCGAGGGGGGGGGTCCCTCGAGCGACCTTCGATTTTACGAGCGGTGGCGCGCGCGTTATCTCCCCTTCTCGGCGGCCGACAGCGGGCGGTGGGGGGGGGGGGGGGGGGGGCGACGTTCGATTTTACGAGCGCGGGCGCGGGCGCGCGCGTTATCTCCCCTTCTCGGCGGGCCAACAGCGGGGGGCCGGTGTACCCTTCTACGTGCTGCGCTCTCAACGCGAAGAGAATTCTCTGAAACAAGCGTTTTCTAGAGTTGCGTGAGATCTGATCCAAAAAGAGTTAGCTGCCAGCCTCACTTCGCATAACATTACAATTTTTTGCTATCGCATTCATTGCTTCACCCTTGCGGTGAAACTGTGACTTTTTTACTTCAATGCAGATATTAACAAACGGAGGCGTGCGTGACCTGTATCTACGACTAGAAAAAGATTTTGTGGCGTTAGCTACACTGGCCTAGCCAAGCCCGTTTCGCGCGGCTCACCAAGAGCCGTGCTGCGCATGCGCGAGGATCAGTGATGTCACACAGCTGGCGCACCGGAGCCGGCAGCTCCCCCGCACTCCGCCACCGCCGCGCGCGACTCACCGCTGCCGGTCTGCGCATTCCAGAGGAGTGACGTCGTAGCCGTGGTAGACGCAGTGGCGCCGGCGCGCGCGCGCAGCCTTCGCTGTGCAGTCGCCGTCTGACACTGCGCTGGAGTCACGGCGCTTCTGAAGTGGACGCAATGCTCCGTAAGGCCTACAAAGCAGCACTCAAGCTACCACCGGGCACTCCCACGAGCAAGCTCCTCGCACTGGGTCTGCACAACACCTATGCAGAACTTTGCGAAGCGCAACTCACCACGCAGCTGCAGCGGCTCACGCAAACACCAACAGGCCGTGACCTGCTCCTACGCCTCGGCTATATCGACCAGCTTCACGACGCAGCTCGCCGCAAGCCTATTCGCGACAGCCTTCGTGCCACAATTAAGGTCGCCCCCATCCCCCGCAATATGGATCCCCGACTACATCAGGGCCGGCGGGAAGCCAGAGTGGAAGCCCTCACACGAGAGCACGAGCACAAGAACACCACGTACTATGTTGACGCCGCCAACTACGACCTCACCAACACCAAGGCAGTAGCCACAGTCGTGGACCACACACACACAGAGCGTACCAGCGCTTCCGTGCGGTGCCACAACATCACCGAGGCGGAAGAAGCTGCCATCGCGCTCGCTCTCGCCCTCGGCTACAGACAGCGACGGTCACTGACAGTTCTTACGGACTCTCAAGCGGCTTGCCGCAACTACCTACAAGGGCGCATCAGCCAACCGGCCTTCAATATCATTCTGAGCGCTACAGACACTGGCGAGCATCTCAATACACACACACCCAGAATCTGGCATCGGATTATATGGACCCCGGGTCACATGGGACTGGAGGGAAACCAGGCAGCGGATAGGGTTGCTCGAGGGTATGCGAGCCGAGCACCTTCCAACTCCGCCCCTGAGGAACCCGTTCCCGTCCCTTGCGACTACTCAGCCATCCTAGACCATTATAGAGGACTAAAGCAAGCTTATTCCCTACCACACCGCACACTAAATAAGGAGGAATCGGTCAGCTGGAGGCAAATTCAAACCGGCACGTTTCCAAATTTGCACATCATTAGTAAAATGCATCCCTCAGCATACTCTCTACACTGCCCATGGTGCTCAGCTAAAGCTACCCTGTACCACGTCACGTGGGAATGTCAGGCCATTACAGCCTTAGCCCCAATACAAAATCCCACAGCGGAGCGATGGGAAGAGCTGCTGGCTAGCGACAACCTGGAAGATCAGCTGAGTCTGATCGACCGGGCCCGCAGCGCGGCTGCTGCAAGCGGAGCCCTGGACTGAGGGCACCCCCCACCGCAAGCCAAGAATCTCCGACTACCCGGAGCTTCTCCGCAGAAATCACTGGCAAATAAAAGCTTTCACCACCACCACCTGACTGGCGTTTGCCAGTGTGGTATAGCCATGGAGAAGGAGAGCGCAAATGCTGCTCAACGGCGCAGAAGAGCGGAGAAGCTTGACTCATCGGATCCCGAAGTAGTTGCCTGGCAATTACCGTCCCAAGCTGGGATTTGGGATTCATGGAAGCAGGATTTGAGATTCACCACCATTCATCTTGTCTATCAGAGACAGATAATTCCAAATGCTGCATTGGGGCCATAGAGACGGCAGCGTGTTACTTCACTGACCAAGCCGTCTTTGTGGCAATAGAGAAGCAACCTGACGTTGAGCAAGACTATACATGTGCCACATAATACGTATACCGTGTGTGTGTGTGTGTGTTTGTCATTGGAGCAGCAGTAAGTATGATAATCAAGCTAATCCTAGACAATAGACAATCAGGAAAGCTAAGAATAATCAGCTGAATCTTTGCTAACGCTACGTATATCCTGGCATAGCCGAGCTAAGCCACTGCAACATTTTTTTTATGATGGTAAAAAAACGCCAGCACTTGAACATAACAAATGATGTGAGATGTTTTCGTGTACTTTTTTTTTTTCACTTGTGCTAACTGATTGTCTGTTCGATTTGAAACTTGTTAGAATAACGTCACTCGCCTTTTTAGCGCATGTGTGAAGAAACTCATTGATTGTTTCCCATTGTTATTTTTCTGTCGTGTGCACCTACCATGTACCCCGCTGAGAAGATCTTGTGTAAGATCGCAGTATCTATCAATCAATAAAAAATAAATAAACTGCAAGCGACCCCCCAAACTGCTGGACTAGCGACGATCAATTGGCTGAATCCAGCAAGCTCAGTGCTCAGATACTTGTTCAATGACGACTGTCGCTTAATCGAGCGTCGCGTATAGTGAAACAGACATGAAAAAGAATATTTCAAAGCTGGGATTACTGAATAAAAAATCCACGCATCGCCACGAAGTGAATCATGACGAGCGGGCGATGCTCTGGGTATCGTATCGGTCAGTAACCGTACGTTACCCGAGCGTTGCCCCATGTAATGTTCAATGAGTGACCTAAAGTGTCTATATAAATGTAAATTTATTTCATCTCGATAGGTTATCTCTTCTCGATAGGTAATTTACGCCGGTAACAGCGACCCCTTACCTTATAATTAGCCTATGTCTACGCTGAAGTCTATTGTAGAACCTTTTTTTAGGGGCCCTCTCGAGTATTTTCAAGGCAGCGTACATTGTGCTGTGCCGCTCCGTGCGCACGGACGCCAAACGCATGGAAAAGCTTCGCCCCTAAGGTACTTCGCCTCGAAAAGAGCTCCTGCAGGTCTGCCGAACGCAAATATATCGACACACAACAATAGGACATCAATAATAAATGTAACAAACACGATTATTTATTAAGAAACTAACATGTCGTTACATGAGGGCTGTTAGGTACAACTCTGGAAATTTCCTGATATTCAATAACATTGTCCGAATTGTACAGGCAAGTTGTGTCAACAGTTCTAAAAACACATCTGCCCATGTAAAGTGCACATGTTTGAACAGATCTGCGTGGAGAGCACGCGGGACGTAGTCTAAGAATCACTGGGAAAATTGCGGTCACAATAGCAAAATACCACCATCTCTAGATTTTTGAATTCATAATTGTGCCTCCCTTCACCTACAAAGTGATTGTCCACTGAGGAGGGACGCTCGGTGTCGACAGATGTTATTGAAGCGTAGTTGTACTTGTGAACATCGTTGGTTAACCTAGACTGGGATCCTACTACCGCTCGTGTTTTCTGTTGATGTACATATTCAGATTTCACCCGCAAAGACTGTTAGCAACGCTCGGCGCTCTCAGCGCCGAGATATTTCAGAATATTCTCGATTGTATGCGATCACACTGTTAAAGTTGAGAGAGATAAGACTTTGTTTCATAGAGTGGGTCGGCAGTTTCATCTTGGTGGCTTCAGGTGGCGTCTCGGAGTCCCGGGACTCGGGCGGCATCCTCGGCCTGCCGGACGGCCCAGAGCTGGTAGTTCAGCTCAAGCTTTTGACGGCCGCCTCCTAGCGAAGGTGGCGCCAACGAAGAAGGTCCCCCGCGGCTCCCGCAGCCGGGGCGGCGGCGGGTTAAAGTTGAGGGCAAAATTTTTTCATGCAAAGTTCTTTTACGCCAGGCTCCACCACGGTTCCACAGACGTAATTCCGTCACGACTATGACGTTGTAAAATACACACTAACAGATGGTAAAGAAAAAACTAGACAAAGTTCCGTCGCTGGGAGTGAAACCTACGACCTCTCACTCCACAGCGCATGGCGCGAAGCGAATCGGCTACAGACAAGAAATTCTTCAGCGTACTAACAGCGAGTTTTTTATATACACCATTTACCGTTGGCGATAGGTAGAGCTGGGTGTCACTTCATGTTCTCGTTATCAGTAGCAAGGTGGCGCGAATGACGCGAAGGCCGCGCTTTAAAGGTCGTCACCCCGCGCGGTGCGATTCGCGCGCGCCTCTGCAGGGCAGCGTGCCCTCGTGCGCGCGCGCTTATGTCGCGATGGGGTTGGCCCGTCTTTTGCTTTCGGCGGACGTTTCAGAAATCAGAGAGAACGAAGGTCACTTCGCTCGCTGCAGCAGCCGTATTTGCGAAAGAAGCCCGCAGTTCACTCAAAGAAGTAACAATTGTGGCACTCAGTTCGCGCTCGTCCTCTGTGTACTTCTGCGTTCGTTTCATGGGTCCTTCTTTGTGTTTGAGCAGCGCGATTTAAGTGTCGAGCTGCTACAATTGCTCATTCGCGCTCTCTCTCTTTGCATCCTTTCTGCTTGAGGAGCGCGCAGCAAATTTCGAGCTGATTGCAGTTCTTTGCGTGACACTACAATTTGTTGCTATAGCATTCATTCCTTCTTCCTTGTGGCGAAACTATGCCGAAAAACGTTCAACTATCCCTGTGAAGACACGTTTCACCTTCCTGTTATACTGATTCCCCAGAGAGAAAGTTCAGCCATGTTTTTATACTTTCCAGTTTTTTTTTCCTGTCTGTTTTTAATCTATTCAGCAACAATACACATGGAAGAGAGAATAGCCTGAAAACCCGGAAAGTGTAGCTTTCTTTCTAGAGGAAAACAAGAGTTCACATTTGTGTACACTGGGACATCCAGGTACTCTGGGTCCATCATCATTCTTCATCACACATGGGAACTTTTCTTGCCGACGGCTCCACATGAACGCTTCCATGATTACTATCATCGCCGGTTATCATAATCAAAAATTGAAGGGCACTTTGTAAATTGCAAAGTGTGTTCGACGAACGCCTGTGCCTATTAAGACGGGGTCGGTCAGAATGAAACGCGATGCGCGCGTCTCCCTTCTTGCATGATTGGTCACCCTGGGCACAGCGACGCTACGCACGCAAAGCGCGAGTGCTGTAGAGTCCGACGCGAGGCGCGACCGACACGACCGGCGTCTGTTGGCGTGCCCCAACGGCCACCTGGCACCGTGCCAGGGCACAGACGGTGGGTTGGACGGACGGACGGGAGCATGAGACATTAAAGGCCTTAATACCTTCTTAATCAGTTCGACGCATTCATGAGTACCATCATGATGAAAATCGTCCATGAAGCCTCTTGCAAACGGCTCTCCTTCAACACGTTCTTCATTGACCTTCATTATCATCATCATCATCATCAACGCGTTTATCCTGACGTTCAAGGCTCCTAAAGTCGTCATCATCCTCACCATTTACGGCGCTTTTGCTTGCGCACAGATGTGCTTCACATCTTTTATTATCATCCCATCGTCGTTCATCCCCATTATCAATAAATTCACTGTTACGTTCCAAGTCTATACTTTCATCATCAGAAAAAGTATGGTATCCAGGTTTTCACGGAATACCGTCTTGTCCGGAGCTGGCATTGCAAAAAAGGACAAAACGTCTTCTTTGTTTTTAAGATGTTTTTATACTGGTCAGTGTTGCTCCTTTTTTCATCATCAGTATCCCTCAAGAGACTTTTCCTTGCCAATGGCTGTGCTTCAGCGTGTTTGAACTCACCAACTCCAGACATACGCTTAGGTTAAGCAACTTGAAAATTGCGGCGCATATGTTTTTATCAGCTTGGTCGACGTCCAGAATAAAGCATATACATTCCAAGCACGACTTTTAAGAAGTGTAGGTAGCCCTCTTGCCGATAGCTTTTTGTTGTGAGCCGTTCGGCAGTGAAGCATGTTCTACTACAACGTGGCGTTCTACCGACTTCTCACAAAAACTCGGTGTGTCGGGCGTGCACAAACATGAAAGACGCAGCGACAACAAAACATAAAAACATTTGTTTGTTCACAGTGAAAAAAACTTGAATAAAAACTAGATACACTCTTTCTGTCCTCGAAAAAAGTCAAATAAGCGAAATGTGTTAGGCTTTGCAGGCAAAATTGTCAAAAAAATGTAGGCGTATATTTCAACGGGCTTTTTGAGGAAAACGTCATTGTTCTGTGACCAATTACTGCTGTTTGATAACAGTAGTTTTCTCATGGAGATGCCTTATGAAACTTTGAAGTAATGCCAACATTTCACACCTATTTTTAGGATAATGCGTTGCCTCACTTACTCACACTTTGCTGCGTCATTCTACGCCAACTGTCCCAACCAGGGCTCTCGCCAAAAATAAATTTCTATAAAAAATCAAAGACAATTACACATGTATACGAATTAGTAGAGTGTTTCCTCAAAATCTTTCGCGCGTTAAAATTTTTTTTTTTTTGCGCACGTGAGCACCGTTTGAAATTCATGAAACAGTGGAAAACCAGGTACGAAAAGAAAATTCTTTATAAATCGACCGTTTCGCGCATTCTTTCAACACTTGCTTTTTTGCGTGTTTCGGGCATCGTTCTTTTATTCTAGAACAGTTCCTTATGGTAGCTGTCTGTTTTTCACTCCTTATCGAGTAGGTAAAATTGAGTACATTTTAGCGTTTTCGGGACTTTTTCTCCAAAAAACGATTATTGTTAAATGCATCTGTTAATTTTGCCAAACTCTGCATAAAACGTACTATTTCCTAATATTTTTGTTTTTGAGGTGTGCGGCGCATAGACACTAAAATTAAATCCTCAACTTGGCAAATACGCCACTTTGGCTTGTGTTGAGACGTCTGTAGCACCCTAAGGTGCTCCAAGAAAAAAATCAGCTGTTCAGACGAGCACCCTTTTCCGGCTGCCTTTTATGGTTTTAAGGCTGTGCACTTCGTCTAAACACGATTTCTTTTTATTTCCAGTTTTATCAAATTGGCCAAATAACTTATTTAGTAAAGAGGACTTATCTTTCCAAAGTTAACGGTGACCAAGATCCCAGATGCATTTACAACAAAGTACTCAGTTTGTCTAACACTCTCCTAAAGATGAACCAAAGTTATACATATGATGCACCTGGGTACACTTCGGTATCGTAAGTACATCTTCAGTACCTGTATGTTACTAAGAGCCGTGAAGGGGTACGAGTTTCAAAAGATCAGGTGTGGTCACAGTATGTATGTATACATGTATGTATGTAATGTAATGTATGTATTACATGCCGTCGTTCCATAAGCAGTCGTTCCAGGCTTACCTCCATGAAGGGGGGCGGACTTGGTCGAGATACCGCTGCACTACTCCCGCTGGAGTGTCCACCTTTCCCGACGTTGATTGGCTGTGTCACTGCCCCAGTGTCCACTTTGGTCCTGTGCAATAATTCCACACATATACATTGCTGCCTGGCGAGCCAGCCCAGTCGTCCGTGCCTGTTGAACTTGTGTACTTTGGCGGCAAACACGTGTCCAGGCGCGAACGTAGCGTGTAGCCCAAGTGCAATTCCGAGGGAAGCTTTCATTCCCTTTGGGGTGTGCGCCGGCAATTGAACAGTCGTAGTAGGTCATCTTCCAGTGCCCCTTCTGTCATCCTACGCAAACCATTCTTCACCTTTCGAACCGCTCTTTCAGCGGCTTCGTTCGATTGCGGATGGAATGGCGCTGTCCGCAGGTGCACAATAATATCCTTTCTTACGAGCGTAGCAAAGTCCTGACTTGTGACTTGAGTGCCATTTTCAGACAAAATGGTGTGCGTTACTTCGAACCGGAAAAACATGCTTCTCAAGCAGCGAACAGTAGAAGCTGTGTTCGCGTGCCTCATAGAAACCGGTTCAATCCACTTAGTATGTGTATCAACCACTGCAAGTATCCTCTGACCTGCTATCGGCCCTGCAAAATCAATGAGTGTCCCGGTCCGCCTCTCAGATGTTTTGTGCGAACTTACCGGCGGGGCTCCTGCCGGCACGCAGTTTTTACAACGTACCGACACGTTCTCTATGTCCCTGTCAACCCGAGGCCACCAGAACAATGACCGTGCCACCGATTTCATAAATGATGAGCCCTGGTGTGCGTCGTGCAGAAGCTGTAACATCCTTCCCAGTGCCGAAAAAGGTATGACAACTCTCTGCCCCAATATACTAGCTTGTGGGCCCACCAGATTTCTAACTTGCGGTAAACAAAACAGCAGCAGCGATTACTCCGCTATTTTAGCAGTTCGCGGACACCCATTCAATACATAGCGTGCGACATGGACTAATACTGGGTCCTTGGCAGTTAGCTCTTGTAACACGTGGGTGGTCACAATACCTTCATCCAGGGCCGCCAACGACAAGACGTATTCACATGAGTTGCCATCGGATGTTGGACCTGTCGTCTCTGCTGGAAGTCTGCTGAGGGCGTACGCTGTGAGGCAATGACATTGCTCACAGCGTACGCCCTCAGCAGGCTTCCAGTAGAGGCGACAGGTCAAGCATCCGATGGCCTTCCAGGGACGCACTGTAGCTTGTACAGGTAGTCGCCCAGGATGAGTGCCCACCATTGAATGCGAGCTACCGCCGTCGTGGGTGTCTTTCGATCGGGCCTCAGAAGTCCGTGCAGGGGTTGCTGGTTGGTGACCATGGTAAACTGCAGACCTAAAAGATAGTTCCGAAAACGAGACACGCCAAAATTAAGTGCCAACGCCTCTCGCTCTACCTGCGAATACTTCTGTTACACCTTTGCCATGGTTCTGGAACGGAATGCAATTGGCCTATAATCTTTTTCTTCAGTATAAAACAGGACTGCTCCCACGCCATACGGAGATGCGTCGCATTCTAGCTTCAGATCTTTGTTGAGATCAAAGTGGATGAACAGTTGCGCGTTCTTCAGTTTTCTTCGCTTTTTCGAATGCAGCCTGATGCGGTGGCAGCCCCTCCCAGCGCGCTTTCCTTTCCATTAGCCGGTACAATGGCGATAAAAGTGAAGACATATTCGGCAAGAATTACGCAAAATACGTGAGCATGTTCAAGAATGAACGCAACTCTGTGATGTTACGTGGTCGTCGCGCTTGCGCGATAGCTTCTACTTCGTCTGATCTTGAATTTGTCGGGCCTAAGTCTGACGCCGTTGTCTCGAAATCGTTCTAGTACTTCCTTGAGCCGCCTTCCACTGTCACTGCTATGCTCCGCCACCAACACGCCGTCAAGGTACGCTTGGACGCCACGTAACCAGCTGAATATCGTATTCATCTTCCTTTGAAATATAGCCGGCTCTGAAGCTTTGCCAAACGGCAGAATTTTATCACAATAGCGACCGCCATGAGTGTTAATGACACACAACTTGCGCGACGCGTCGTCCAGCGGTACTTCATTGTGCGCGTCCTTCAAATCCAATGTGCTGGACTTTTACCCCCGCCCCATTTTATGCTGGCAAACATGCCCTCGACTACGGGAAGCGGGTAATGCTCGATGTCGCGAGCTTGGTTGAGGGTGACCTTAAAGTCTCCACAAATTCGAACAGCACTGACTTTTTTCAAGACTACTACGATAGACGTAGCCCATTCCGCATGTTCTACTGGCGACAACACTACCGCAGACACCAACCGATAAATTTCGCTTGAGACCTTATCGCGGACACGGAGCGCGTATGGAATGGATCTAGCCTTACAGAATTGTGGCTTCGCCGTCACCTTGAATTTCAGGTTTGCAGGAGGACCTTTGATGAGCCCAAGGTCCGCCGAGAAATCGTCTTCTTAGTCAGCAAGCGGGCCGTTCACCCTGTATGTGGCTCAACTTGCAACAGCAGGCAAATATGGCGCTATCAGCAGTTCAATCGGTACGCTCCTCTTGCTGAGTGCTGTTATGAGTCCATACCCACACAGGCTCAGTCGCGCACATTCGAGAACCATTAGCCTGCACAAGACGGACAGATTTTTGTACCACACAGACAGTTCTAGTTCACCCAGCATGGGTAGCCTTCCTGCGTAGCACGATAACTTCAATCGAGGAGCATTCAACATGGCCACTGTGCGCCGTGTTGCTCATAGATTTTGGCCGAAATGACACATACTAGACATCATGAGTCAATTTCCATGTCTAGTTCAACGTCTCTCCAAAGGAAAAGAAAACGTGGGTCGTATCGGCGGTTCTAGTCCATTTTTTCTTTTGAGAGATTATGGTCCAAACGTGTGCCGCACTGGCTTCGTCGCTGTCATCATAGATAGACGCAGTTTGCATGGTTCTGAATGCTTTTACACTCTGTGCCCACTTCACACTCTGAGGCTCGGATGTCGGCGCCTCAAAGCACAATCTAGTCAAGTGCCCGCGCCGCCCACAACGAAAACAGTGCGCTTTAGCCCAGTGGCAGGCGTTATCATCATGCCTCGAGCTTCCGCATCTTGCGCACGTAAGCACTGCGCTTCTGTTGTGGTTATCCTGAAATTACCGAGGACGAGCTTTCATTTTGAGAACTCTTGGGGATTCTCCGCTCATCTCATTAGCGTCGTTTTCCGCTGCTTCCGCGGGAATGACTATAGCTTCGGCCTCTTCTGGTGTCAACCCTTCCTTCGTCAGCAGCTGCTTGCGCAGGCTATTTGAGCGTACGCCGCATATAATCCGATGCCTTAACATTCGATCTAATGCACTGATAAGTTGCAGTTGTCCGCTGGGCGCCGTATGTCGACGAGGAACGCTTGAATCAAGTCCCCTTCCTGTAAGCAGTGTGTAAAAAAACTTGTAGCTCTCTGCTGTTTCGTCACGGTTGGGGTTGGAGTAGCTATTTATGGCTGCAACTGCTTCGGCATACGTAAGCGAGTTGGTTTTTTTCGCACAATTCGAACAGCTAGCACTTGAACTGTTTGCGTGCTAAGAGCAGCTATTAGCAGCACACGTTGCTTCTTCGAGTGGGTAATGTCATTGGCTTCAAGATATGCTTCTGCCTTCAGAAGAAATGGTTTCCACTTATCTCTGGTATTATAGAACAGCGGTAGCTGAATACTGGCCATGGTTCTCATTGGTCATCCACGTAGCGGTAGTGCGGTTTCACCGCTGTGTTGGGCTACTCTTGCCGCATGATCTGTATCCGTGACGCTCGTCTCCACTATAGTAACCTGCCGCGCGAGGCAGCACCATAAACGACACGCTAGCTAGTGGTGCAACAACGTTTCTTGATAACGTCGCTGCAATATATGTAGTTCAGGGATTAAAGGGTTTGGGCAAGGCGTCGATACATGATATCTCGGATAGGAGCAGTGGTAAAGAAAGAGGACACAAAGAAGGCGCGCGCGGACAGCTGGCTTGCCTGGCTCACAGCAACGGACAACAACGAAAACATAACAGTATGTATCTACCCTATCAGATGCGATTTTGGTGATACATTCACTGAATTCCTGGCTTGGATTTTACATCAGTGATCAATCTTTTACAGGAAAAGCTACTCTATCGACGTAACGTTATCCAAAAACCCTGGCTATGATGTAGCCCCTTTGATGAAAGCTGATAAATCTGCGGGTAAGAGCACATGTTTACTGTTCTTTTATTCGAAAAAAAAAGGGCAGCAGGCATTCATGGTAAAATCCGTTCAATGAAATATGAATATTCGCACTGTCATGCAAAATGCAATTCGTAGACGCCGAGTTCTGTTGCATCAATTTTACTTATTTTTGGTTTTACATACAGCAAACGAGTATTTTGAGAGGGCAGTTTGTACAAGTTGCTTCAATAAAAAACATTGCGGAAACCGGACAGATGATGTAAAAAGACACTACTGCTGAAAAACAGATGTGTGCAAAACTATTCCAACGAAAAACATACACCAAAAATATAAGCAAAACGCATGGAGCCCTTTTTCTATCGAAAAAATGGGGACCAGCTAAGCTTGGCGTCTACATGCCCGACCTATAAATTTCCTTCTGTTCTTTCTTTCACATTGGGCAATGCTCTCTCCTCACTTTTTCTTTCCTCAATGCCGATAATCGATCCTTCACCCACGCGCTTAGGAGCGCAACGCTTGTGTTGCTACAGCAACTACAGTCATGCGTGAAAGAATGAAGTGCATCAGTGAAATGTGGCAACATTAAATCACAAGGGTTCAGGCGACGATAATCATCCATTAACGTCGCCTGAACAAAATCGCGAAGAAGGACGTGTACCCTCTCCCACGAATAGACGACGCCCTAGATCGACTCCACGCCGCGAGAGGCCGACGAGAGAGACCGAGAAAAGACTACCTTCATTACACCAGCTGCCTCTTCGAGTTCTAGGTCACGCCCTTTGTCTTTGCTCGGCACCTGCGACGTTCCAACGCGTTATGGACACTGTGCTGGAAGGCTTGAAGAAAGAGACTTGCCTTGTGTACTTGCACGACGTCGTTGTGTTTTCTCCAAACTTCGATGAACATCTCCGGTGCCTTAAAGCTGTACTTCAAGCAATCAAGACATCCGGACTCACCCTGAAGCCAGAAAAGTGCCGCTTCGCATACGAGGAACTTCTGTTCTTGGGTCACATCGTGAGCAAGTCTGGGGTTCACCCCTACCCACGGAAAACAGCTGCCATCGCTGCCTTCACGCTGCCCACCGACAAGACGGCCGTACGCCGATTTCTCGGCTTGTGCGCGTATTATAACGCTTCGTCAAGGAATTTTCACGCATCGCCGAGCCACGAACACAGCTCACGAAGAAAGACGTCGAATTTAAGTGGGGAGCGGCGCAAGTCGAAGTATTTCGAGACCTGAAACGACGCCTTCCGATGCCTCCAATACTTGCGCATTTCGACGAACACGCCGACACGGAAATCCACACCGACGCAAGCAGCGTAGGACTCGGTGCCGTTCTTGTCCACAGAACTGACGGAGTGGAAAGGGATATAAGTTATGCTAGCCGGTCGCTATCCAAGGCAGAAGCCAACTATTCCACAACAGAAAAGGAGTGCCTTGCCATCATCTAGACAACGTCAAAGTTTCGCCCCTACCTCTATTGAAGGCCCCTCAAAGTTGTGAGTGACCACCACGCCTTGTGTTGGCTAGCTAACTTGAAGGACCCTTCAGGTCGTGTCACCAGGTGGAGTCTTAGACTTCAAGAATTCGACGTTACCGTCGTTAACAAGTCCGGATGAAGGCACTCTGATGCCGACTCCTTGTCTCGTGCCCCCCGTCGACCCGCCGCCACAGGACGACCAGGAGGATGACTGCTTCTTGGGAACCATAAGCGCCGACGACTTCACTGAACAACTGAGAGCCGACCCGGAACTCAGGGGTCTCATTCAATACCTTCAGGGCAGGACCGCAGTTGTTCCTAAGGATTTCAAGCGAGGACTGGCATCATTTTTCTTGCGAGACGGCGTCCTCATGGAGAAGACCTTTTCACCACTTCGAGCCTAGTACCTCCTCGTTGTGCCTTCAGCATTGCGAGCGGAAGTCCTCCAGGCCCTACACGACGACCCAACGGCTGGACACCTCGGTCTTTCCCGCACGCTCGCAAGAATACAGGAGAAGCCTTGCCGCCAACGTCGCTCACTACGTAAAGATATGCCAAGACTGTCAGCAACGCAAGTCACCACCGACAAGGCCAGCAGGCTTTCTTCAGCCGATCGAACCACATCACCGACCGTTCCAGCAAATCGGGGTGGACCTACTGGGGCCGTTCCCAACGTCGACTTACGAATACAAGTGGATCGTCGTAGCTACCGACTACCTCACCCGCTACGCCGAAACAAAGGCCCTGCCAAAAGGCAGTGCCGCCGAGGTAGCCAAGTTCTTCGTTGAGAACATGGTCCTTCGTCATGGTGCCCCAGAGGTTCTCATCACCGACAGAGGTACGGCCTTTACTGCTGATTTAACTTAAGCGATCCTGGGATATAGCCAGAAAAGCCACCGCTGCACCCCCCGCCTACCACCCACAGAGCAATGGCCTCACCGAGCGTCTTAATAAGACCATAGCCGACATGCTGGCCATGTACGTCGACGACGAACACAAGGCGTGGGATGCCATCCTTCCGTACGTGACCTTCACGTACAACACGGCCGTCCAACGCAGATGACGCCATACAAGTTGGTCGACGGAAGGAACCCGGCCACAACTCTCGACGCCATGTTGCCCAACGTCACCGACGAAGAAAACCTTGACGTGACTGTCTACCTTCAGTGCGCCGAAGAAACCCGACAACTCGCACGCCTACGCATCGAGAATCAGCAGACGATAGACAGCCGTCGTTACAACCGTCGACGACGCTTCATGGAATACCAGCCAGGCGACCGGGTTTGGGTGTGGACGCGGATACGCCGACGCGGACTTGGTGAAAAACTTCTTCGGCGATACTTCGGGCCATAGAAGGTGCTTCGACGTCTCGGTGCTCTTGACTACGAGGTTATGCCAGACGGCATTACGAACTCTCAACGGCGCCGAGCCCAACCTGAAGTCGTCCTTGTCGTGCGCCTCAAGCCGTTTTACGCGCGTTAGTGTACATGAGGACTGCACTTCTTTCTTCATTATTGTATTTTCTTGCTTGTACTTTTTTTTTACTTCCTTGCTTTATTGTTACGTATTGTTGCATGAAATTGTTTTCCACCGTGTTATGTTTAGGCATCGGGGCGATGCTTTTTGCAAGGAGGGGGGGGCATTGCCACGCGCGTTTTTTGTAGCAGTTTTGCTGCATTAGGTTTGCACCCACAGAATACTGTCAGCAATGCCCCGCGCAGACCACGCCTCATTGTTCGAGAAGCTTCGCCAATATAGTAGATCGTTTTGTTAAGATTGCGCGCAGGACGCGAACCGCCAAGCTTATTCTAGAGCTTGCGCGACCACGAGTGATAAGGCTGCAAAGTTCGACGCGTGCTCTATAAAAGACGGCGCGTCCCAACGATGACCAGTTTTTCGACGACCGACGCTCTCTGCGCCGTTATCAGTGTGCAGCGTGCATTACTTGCTGTAATTTGAGTTCCCGTTTCGAGGCCACAAGTTCGGCCTAATAAAGAGTTTCACCTTGAAGACACCGACTGCTCCCTTCGTCAAAGTCACGACCACGTGACAATATCGCATAGGAGGTTTCGCTAGATTGTGGGAAAAGGAGTGAAGGAGATTTCTTCCGAGTTTCGAAAAGCAACTTGTGTGCAAATGAATTACGATTTCTGAAATAACAGATGCCATATTTCTGCTGTATAGCTCGTAAGCTACGACTGGAAGCAAGATGTGTTAAAAAAAAGTCAGGCACTTACCATCTGCTCTACGAATCCATAGAATACGAAGCAGTCAGCGCGAATCTTCGTGAATTGCACTCTTTGGCTTCGAGAGGTATTCGTGCCATGGCATGTTGTTCACTATCGTATATTTTTCACTCATGTATACGTGGACATTCCCGTATATACCATTCTAATAAAGTGCATATTCTGAAATATAACATGCACGCATGTCGTTTATAACTGTCCTTCTCAAGCCTTTCTAATTTTGGTATATAACAAGTTAACGAAATGGCTGCGAGACCCCTAACATTGTGTCAGGTGAGTCGTGACGTACGTGACATGCATCACATGATTTTAACGTTGTTACATGTAAATTATGTTCCTCATAGAAACATACCCCGGCAGGACAATTGCGCTTTACATTTATATAATAAACAGGCCGCGAGAGTACCAGCACAACGTTTGAATGTCATAGTGCACATGACGTGCATGTCTTTTGTGTTAAAGGGACACTAAAGGGCAAAACGATTTTTCGCGTATTAGTTAAGTACAATTTCACAATCCCGGAAACACCACTCTTACCGCGACACGACGCTTGGTAAGCGAGAAAACACGCGAAAATGCGGATGGAGACGACACCTTGAGATTACCGCACCAAACACCGCGACGTCATAGATTCTCAAGGCGTCTACTGAGTCCTACGTAGCTTCTAATCGACAAAAAGGAAGTGCATTATCATCTTTGGGTGTCATAGATCTAGCATACGAAGTTTCAGAAAATTTCATCGAGCCAATGTTGCGAAAATACGAAAAATACATTTGGAATTTCGGACGTCACGCTGCGGAGATAACGGCGCCAAATTTAAAAATAAAACTTCAACCTTGATTTTCTCGGCTAACAATGAACCTATGATAGTGAAACATATGGCATTAGAGTACTCAGAGTGCAGTTTGTCAATATAAACCAAGTCATTGTTTCGCTTTAGTGTCCCTCTAAAACCTGTCACGTTTCTCATACACTCGTGGCATGCCCTGCTACGCGTACCTTTCGTATATCCCAATCTAATGAGAGAGTCCCGAAAGCACCAAGACCGCTCTGTGTAAATCATCACATGCATGACATGATTTTCATGTTAGCATCTGTCGTTTACGTTCACATATACTGATGTTATGCAACACCAATAATTCACAAAAAAAACAACAACTTGGAGGATGCTTGAGCTTCAAGAGTAGAGCTCGATAGCGTAGTCCGGACCCCTGGGCATCGCCTTCTCAAATGCTAGCCTAGCTCCTGCTCTTGGTGCATGCCTCAACCATGCCGTAACGAAACGAATGACTGTACTCGTAACATTGACCGTTTCTAATTATCCTTGAACGCCTAGTGCAAGTAGAGTTGTTTACTGCCCACTACGCCCTAATTCTTCCTGTTGCGAATGAGTGAAAGGCCCACTACGCGATGATGAGTTTTCGCGGACAAACAATGGCGCCGACACCGACAACGGAGTGACTGAGAAACGAGCTGCCAAACGCGATAGCTTTAATGTATTATGTTCATGAAGCACCCATGAAAGCATTAAGTCGTAGATAGATAGATAGATAGATAGATAGATAGATAGATAGATAGATAGATAGATAGATAGATAGATAGATAGATAGATAGATAGATAGATAGATAGATAGATAGATAGATAGATAGATAGATAGATAGATAGATAGATAGATAGATAGATAGATAGATAGATAGATAGATAGATAGATAGATAGATAGATAGATAGATAGATAGATAGATAGATAGATAGATAGATAGATAGATAGATAGATAGATAGATAGATAGATAGATAGATAGATAGATAGATAGATAGATAGATAGATAGATAGATAGATAGATAGATAGATAGGATCTACCTGCGTTCGGTTTGCTAAGAAATGCTTCGTATTGAAAACTGTCTTCGCATATGACAATCGGGTAAAAAAGTTCATGGCGGAAGTTTGACTATGGCTGCGGCGGTGGAAGGCTATCTTAAAAAAAGCAGCCGCTGGTCGCGTAATAACATGTGGATTTCGATTATCTTTGCGTCAGTTAGCTCAGACTAAATAGGCAAGTTCCCCTTGTGACGCAAATATTTCGTGATCTCTTCACGAAAAACGAGTCTACTTGCTCTTATTTCTTCTTTGTCTCTTAATGGACCTGTCATAGTGACGGTATTGTTGGTCGCACCCTCCCCTAACGGGGCTAGGATAATCATCTGCCGGATAATCAATTAAAGTATTTCCACTCACTCACTTAGATATCTCCATGTCGCATTTTTACAGAGCCTAAAATGAAAAGAGAATACAGATTTCATTACCATGACCCCGAAGCCCACTGTGCAGTTCTCACATTCAAGGACTATTCAGGTGAGCAGAAGAGTAAAATTTATATGAAAGTTCCGTCTACTTTTCAAGTGTTTTTTTTTTTTTTCGTGTAGCAGGCACTCCCGATTAAAATAAGATGCTGTATCACAGCAATAGACGTGCGGCGGGCTTCACACTTAAAAAAAAAGGAGCGCCTGTTACTCTTCTTCGTGAATTCGGACGTATCACATATATACATTTCTTTACTGATAGACATCACGTGTGTTTTGAGACTGCTATAAAATCCTCCTAGAGCCCAGGAGGTGCGCCTCACCAATGAAGAAGGCGTCATGAGCATCGTTGTGGATATATATATATATATATATATATATATATATATATATATATATATATATATATATATATATATATATATATATATATATATATATATATATATATATATATATATATATATATATATATATATATATATATGGCAAGTAAGGGTTCACGAAGAAGAGTAACGGTTATTTTCTTTGTTAGACGGTACTGCTAAAAGTTCCTAGCATAGCATAAGCCAGAAACCCGGCGTGACGTATTCGACCATCGACCACCAGGCGTAAGTTGTCAGTCACCACGAAAATATAAACAACGATGGAGAAAGCAAGGAAAACGCAAAAACAACTAGGGAAAATCCAAATCGAGGTTTCAGGCGTCTCGCCACAATATCGGCAAGCTTAGCCTGGTCGTGACGTGCGAAAATGGCGACCCTATTTTACCTCTTAGCAGGCCTTTCAGCTCTTAGCAGGGTTTTCGACACTAACAGCCCTGAGGCTTTCACCTGGCGTAATGGGGTTCATTCATGCGCAGGCTATTCTAAATGCCCTCGTGACTGAACGGGTGCAAAACGTCGGCTGCATTCCAAAACTGTAGATGGAGTTATTTCAGCTGAATTCTTTAACATATCCAGCCATACCTCTGTTAAGATCTTTTCATTTGAGAAGAAATCCTGCGCAAAATCCCCACATGACTGCCACAGCAATTTGTGACACTCGTTTACACTCCCGCTGTCATAATTTGTGGATATTCATAAAAAAGTAAAAGTCACCGTTTCGCCGCAATGGCTAAGCAATGAATGCGTTAGCAAGAAATTAGAATGTCACACGAAGATCGACGAGCAGCTCGACACTTACAGCTTCCCGCTGGAGCACAAAGGACGCTCGAAAAGGACGCGCAGGTATAGACAGGACAAGGGAGAACTAACAACTTTCACAGTTACGCCTTTATGTTTGAGCAACGCGCCGCAAATGTCGGCAACGCAGAACCCGACGCTCTTACATATTTCTTCTCCTTTTAAAGTGCGGCGCGTCGAATGGGCCATCTGCGTCTCCTGCCACGCGGTGGCGTCTGACGCAAAGTGGGGTTCCTTTCCTTTTTTTTTTAAGACGATAGTCTTTCTTGGGATACTTAATCGGAGAAATTTTGGTCTGTCTGTCTGTCTGTCTGTTTCTCTGTTTGTCGGCACGTCACACGATTCAGCCACCCGACCAAAGTTTAACCACTTTCTCAGCGCCCAGCCATCTTGCACAAGTATTTTTGTTCATACTTGTGAGCATTGTCGATCAAAAAAGCAAATGTTACGCATGTCTGAGGAGCAACGTCAATACATAAGTAGTCTCTGGTATACTTCTTTATAAGAAAATACATAGATACGTAATTATGAAGACCCCAGCGTTTCTTAGGCTGCGCTCAAAAAGCGACGCTATGCACGAAAAAGCCCTCGGCCGACGATATGTTGCTGCTGGGCTCTGCACAAGGTGATGTTTCTCGACAGCACTGCCAGATGGCGTCCATGTCTCACGCAGCGCCTCGGCGCCTCCTCTATTTTATCAAGGCCAGCCAGATGCGGCCGATTCAACATAGAGAAAGCGCTGTCTGAGGCAAGGCAAAACAGTGTAGTACGGCAGGCAGAAGACTATCGTCTTTCGACGACATTTGCAGCGAAGCACGCAGATACGCGGCCAATTTTTTCGTTCCACATCACGAGTGGGTACAGAGAGGGGTCCCTTTTTCGTGCGCGCCTCAAGGGCAGTTTTCACACTAAAAGAAAATGTAGCAGCTTCCGTGATAAAAAGTCAGTTTCACCGCAAGGGTGAAGCAACGAATGCGATAGCAACAAACTTTAATGTTATAAGAAGTGAGGCTGGAAGCTAACTCTTTTGGATCCGATCTCACGCAACTCTAGAAAACTCTGGTTTAAGAGAATACGGCCGCTCCAAAGACACTCTTCACACCACATTCTCTTCGAGTTGAGAGCGCAGCAAGTAGAAGGGTATAGCGGCCGCCCGCTGTCGGCTGCCGAGATGGCAGATAAGGCGCGCGCCCGCGACGACCGCGCTCGTAAAACCGAAGGTCGCTCGAGGGAACCCCCCCCCGTTCGCCTCTTTTCACGATCGTGAACGACGGGCGGGGCCGGTCGAACAGTTGGGGGGCTCTTATCGCATGCGCCTGCCGGCTCGTTTGTTCTCCGCTTCAGCCGCGTTCATCGCTCCCGCTCGCGCGCTATTACCCGCTGGTAGAATGTACGATGCGCAGGGGGCTCTTATCATCTTGGACTTCATACGCGACATGACGGCGGCGGCGACGGCAACGGCAACGGCGACGGGAAAAACCCGTCGAGACTGTCCATATAATTGCTATCGCAATAAAAACACGTTCAAGCTCCTGCGAGATCTGCATGCCGCCAGCGGTAAATGGCGTCTATAACTAGAGCTTGCCGTTATTGTGCCGGCGCGTGCATAACATGTGGCTAAGTAGTCTAACGCAGCACGCTGCGGAGCGTGGAGTCGATGGTTCGAATCCCCGGTCGGAGGCCATGGACGTTTTTTCTTCTGATTTATTTTTATTTGTGCCTTCTTTCCATATATTCATATATATGCATATCCGGGGCATGACAGGGACGGTGACGGTAAAAGTCAGCCGAGAGTGTCCATACAATTGCTATCGCAATAAAAATGTGATGATGTAAAAACATTCTTTAGAAGAAAATCTCTCTTTGCTTAAGAGCTCCATGCGTTCCTAAGAACTATTCAGGATATTTGAAAAAGTAACTGAATTAAACAAATAGGGAAGTAATTCATCCAGCGTTCTTAATTCTCCATCTCGGTTGTTGTTTCCCGCACTCTGACACTAATATCGGGGCTTCTGTGTCACAGGGGAATGAGGAGAAGGTATGGGCTTTATTGAGAACCAGAAGTTTTAGTGACGTGGCCTAGGCCTCCCACGTGGGGTCGTCGAGGTCTTGGCTCCTCGTCGCCTCGCGGGCTCGCTGGGTGGCCAATAGATCATAGTCGAGGTAGGAGCTGCGCACGTCGGCACGCTATCCCGACGAGAAGGTCTCGGTCTTAACGTGAACGTAATGTTTTTATTTCTCTAACAGCAACTCTTTTTCAGGACATGCGAGTAGGCAACTTGCGCCAAAGTACGCGTGCAAGCTTCTTCCCGGCTTGGTAGGCTAAACGTACTTATGGGGAGAAGAACCATAACACAGCGGTTATCTCTACGTGTGGGCAGTTACAACTGGTGTATCAGCTTTCCAGAATGTTTGTAAACACTTAAAGACAAAAGTTCAAGCAGCGTCGTTGACTTGACGTAGCGAAGACAGGTTGAACAGCGCAGCTGGTGGCATCACCATGCTATTACGTTCCTTGATTTGCTTGCAGTAGTTTTGCCAGGCTAGTGAAAGAATCCAACGTACCTGCCCACAAAATTGAGATGCCGTTCTTATATGATCGATCACAGTTAAAATCTGCCTTTTCTCAGTTTAATAATAATAATAATATGTGGGGTTTAACGTCCCAAAACCACGATATGATTATGAGAGACGCCGTAGTGGAGGACTCCGGAAATTTTGACCATCTGGTGTTCTTTAACGTGCACTGACATCGCACAGTACACAGGCCTCTACCATTTCGCCTCCATCGAAATGCGACCGCCGCGGCCGGGATCGAACCCGCGACCTTCGGGTCAGCAGCCGAGCACCCTAGCCACTGATCCACCGAGGCGGACTTTTCTCAGTTTCCTCTCAACTCTTTTCAACCCCATCACTGCCGAGATTTACCCCCTCTCCGGCGGGATGCGTGCTTTCCACCGCCTAGCTGGTGCCACCGGCGTCGAAATCCGTTGGAAAGTTTCGTTTGTCGCATCCGCTAGTTCACGAAGGCTGCGCTGGCCGTCTTCGTTAGTCCATTTCGTGGTGCTCGCTCGCTATGCGCTTCTGCGCCGCGATGCTTTACCACTTCTGCTGTTCGTGCATCGTGCTTTGTTGCTCAAATACTTCCACAACAAGTCCCGGAAGATGGTGCCGGCCCCCCAAAAGAAGGACCGACAGGTGAGCGGGCCCAATGAGTCGTAATTTTCATTGTGTCAATTTGAATTCACGTCCATACCGATTAGCTGTTTCTTGCAGTGGGCACAAAGTTAATGTTTTGAAAAATGACTGCTTCAAAATCGCACAACGCTGCATTTACGTCGTTGTACGAACAAGCAGTGGGCATAAAGCCCATGCGACGTAACTATATAGTTACACGTATAGAACTGACATAGATCCGCGTGCTTGAATGTGTGTTTTCCAATTTTCCCCAGCTAATCACGCGCCATCGCTTATAACCGCGTTTCTGAGGTTCTAGGCAGATGTAGGGAAAGTTGTACTTCTCTGAGACAAAGAAACGGGTTCACTTTCGCACGAGTCGATAGAGCTATTTATCTCATTGAAACTTGTCACTTTTCTTCAGGATGGAAGCGTTCTTGAACTATTCATGAAGGCCACAGCTGATCGGCGCGCCTAGAGAAAAGCTGACGAATTGCAGAATCGGCGCATTTAAAGGACAGATGGCAGGAATCTTTCGATATCATCTGTTCATTTGCTCTGTGTTTTTCATATCGCTAGCCATATGAAAATCAACGTTTTTCGGAATGTAGTCGACGAAGTGCGGCAAATATTACTTGAAATATTAATGAGAACTCTAAGAAAATGATGCCAAGGAAATTATGTGGGATGTTATTAGTAGTATTTGTAATTTATGTGAAGAAAGTAAAGTGGAATCACGAAAACAATACTATTACTACTAATAACATCCCACATAGTTTCCTTGGCTTCATTGCCTGTTAGTTCTCATTAATATGGTGTCTAACAAAGAAGACGAGCCCTTAAATTTTCACTTCTTTGCTTCAAGATTAGTTGAGTTATATGTGGAGTTCATTTTGACACCTTTAAATCTTTACATTATTATTCTATTGTTAGGGGCTTCAACTGCTTTCATTGTTGTTCCAATGCAGCGAATGTTCACGTTCGTTAGTTATAATAATGGTGTCATACAAGCCCGATTTTGTGCAATATCATGCGCATATATCAGAAGCTCTTCTGCACTTTTCTCAGTATAAAAACTGAGTTTTTTAAATGCGAAGCATTTCTTAGCGAACTTCGGCGACTTTGAGGGTATCTATCTAGCTATCTATCTATCTAGCCGCCTATCACTTTGTGCTCTCCTGGCCGTATCGTTAATGGGATTTATACCAAATTTGGTATGGCATAACATGACTGTATGACGAACATAAATGGCTGATCATATCTTGAAAATTATGACTAACTTGTCACGAAAAGTATGATTTACACGCCATGGCCATAGTGCTCCTGCTACCGTTTTCTTAACTTGATATATCCAAAAATTGGTACGATGTGACATTTCTGCATGACCAACATAAATGACACGTGGTAATATGAAAATCATGACGTGCATGTCATGTACAACATGTTTTACATGCCACGCTCATGGTGCGCTGGAGGCAGTTTCGCTGGCTTGATATACACCAAATTTGGTATTGCGTGACGTGGCTGTATGACGAACATAAATGACACGTGGTAATTTGAAAATCATGACGTGCATGTCATGTACAACATGCTTTACATGCCACGCTCATGGTGCGCTGGAGGCAGTTTCGCTGGCTTGATATACACCAAATTTGGTATTGCGTGACGTGGCTGTATGACGAACATAAATGACACGTGGTAATATGGAAGTCATGACTTGACATGTGCGACATGACGTGCATGCCACGCTCATGGCGCGCTCGCCGCCGTTTCGTTAGCTTGATATACACCAAACTTGGTATTGAGTGACGGCACTGTATGACGAACATAAGTGGCAGGTGGTAACATGAAAATCTTCGCATGCGCGTGTCATCTACAACGCCATTTACATGCCACGCTCATGGTACGCTTGCGTTCAGTTCGCTAGCTTGATATACACCAAAAGAGGTATTGCGCGACGTGACTGTATGACGAACATAAACGACAGGTCCCAACATGTAAACATGACATGCAAATTATGTAAAGCATGATTTTCTCTTTCCTGGCTGCTTCGCATTACATCGATTCCCACAGTGCGTGGGATCTGCCGGCTTTTTTAATATGTGCATGTGACCACGTGTTGTGTTCTGTCTTTTATTGCACTTTTCTGTACGCTCTTAGCCTTGCTGGGAACTTTCCTGCTGTTCAGTGATCATGAACATGTGTATGTTAATCTCCTTTTAATCTGTTAACCACTTCTGTTACAATCCCGAGCTTGTATCTATCCACATTTGAGGAAAATGTGGATTTTCCCAAACTAGGACAATTAAAAGAGATAAAAAACATTTTGTGTTGTGAGTGCAATTAGTAATTTTGTTTTTGGCAAATGCTGCATGGCTGCACTGTTTGCAGAATGCATGATTGCAAAATGTGTACATTCAAACGCGCGATGGACGCCCGGCGCATCATGAGTGAGCGGATGCATTAACAAAGAGAGAGAGAGAGCGCGGTGCGCGCATCACACGGCACAGCACGAGCGAGCGGGTTCATAAAAAAATGAAGAAAAAGAAGAAAGAAAGAGAAAACGGCGCGCGCGAGTGAGCTAGGGGAGGAGGCGCGGCTGGTGTTAGTGTTGCCAAGACGACGCATACCGTGTGCGCCACCATTTATGCATATTGTATCTCTGAATACCACGTGCCAGGGTAGTAACTGAAGGGGCATTAGGCACTGCCAGCGCTGACGCCATGATTTAGGGCATACTTTGGGAGGTACACGGAATAATCGACCATGGTTTTGCCACCATCTTCCTACACGAAACCCGGTCGTCCTGTCCAAAGTCACCAAATAATTTCTTGCAACACATGTAACGTATAGCTGCTTTATATTGTGATAAAGCGCGTAGAATTCACGAAGAGACCGTTTCCACATGTTGCGCAAGTGTGATCCTGGGAAACTAGTACCTTGATTGGAACACAAAGCCTTGGCACTTTTTCTTCTGCGCGCCCTTGATTTGTACTCCATCTATCTATCTATCTATCTATCTATATCTATCTATCTATCTATCTATCTATCTATCTATCTATCTATCTATCTATCTATCTATCTATCTATCTATGTATCTATCTCATTCTCCGTCTGTCTCATCTGTCTGCTTTGCTGTCTGTTTCTTCATTGTTAGGGGAACGGCTTCTCTTTCTTCCTGTCTGTCTTTCTTTTTTCTTCCTTTCTTTTGCGTTGCGTAGTTCGCCCTCCTAACGTAAGCTTTCCGTCTTATAACAGATAGCGGCCATCGCTGTAACGCGGCTTTCGGGCTGAATCGGCATGGCATCTTTTATGTTTTTTTTTTCGCCAGCAATGTTCAGCCTCTAGAACGGCCCAACGAAAGGACCATCACGCAATCATGGAAACACGGGTTGGGAACTCAATTTTCTCAAGCTTGCAATTTTTCTTAAATGTGCAATTTTTTATATCTCAACCTCAGGCTTTGTCAAGCAGATCTTTTTTAGTCTGCGAACACGAACTATTTCAATTATGCGCATATGTCAAGTGTGCTTCTTCCAAATTGTTTTTCTCATCGTAGTAACAACGCATTCGTATGCATCAGTTCAGCTCGAATAGGGCAATCATATGCGTGTTGCCTAGTTTCGAGTCGCTACTAAATGGCTGGACAGTAGTGGCACGCGGGAACGCCCGCACGCCTCTTCGGCCCGGCCATGCTACTATAAATATTTAGGGCTGCCAAAAGAAAAACAGAACCAGTTGTACCGATCAGTCAGCGAATACAAACTGGATTGAGTAACGCTGCAAGAAACTAAGGCCGCGAGCATGGTGAGCGCTTTTCAATCTCGGTATCACGCAGTAGCATAGCCAGAAATATTTTTCGGGGGGGGGGGGGGGTTGAACCATACTTTATGTATGTTAGTGCGTGCCTTTGTATGTGTACGTGCATATATACGGAAGCAAAACTGAAAAATTTCGGGGGGGGGGGGGCTTGAACCCCCCCCCCCCTTGGCTACGCCACTGGTATCACGCGTTGGTTAATCATGCCGTTGGTTTACGGGCTCAGTGCGTGTTATTTGCGCGGCCGGCACTGAATGTCAAACTACAGGCAGTAACCATTAGGGCGTCCGGGTGGATTGTGGTGTTGGATTTTGGGTTAGCGTCGCTTGAGTGGCGAGTTTTCTGTGTACGCTCCCACTGCTGCAGATGACATGCGCGAATTTTTGGACCAAATTTGACAGAACTGTATTAGACAAAAACACATGATACTATTAGGGGACTTTACTTGCGTATTTTCACAGCAAGATAAATCAAATAAATGGTTCTTCAGAGGTGCAAATATGTCTCGTTGTCACTGAGATATTGGAGCTGAGGACCTTGGTAGACGTGGCTGATGGGCTTGGTGGTGGCCGGACAGCCTGTGTCACTGACCTCCCTGTTACAGGCATGCCCGTTTAGATAGAGCCTATTTTAGACCTACACTCATACCTCTGTAAAAAGTGCAGCGAGTAGAGTGTGTGTGATTGAGGGACCACTGCTTTGCCACTGCTCTCTGCATGAATGGTCGCAAAGAAAAAAAATTTCACTGCCATCAATGGAAATTAAATTCCAACTTGTTTAATCACGACATCTCCGTGGACGTGGAGAACAGCCTTGAAAAAATGGACAGTGATAGACAAAAAAGTGAGGAGAAAGTGAGAATTGTTTAAACATGAAATTAAATTGAAAGATTTGGCGCGTTGGACCACCATAAAACGAAAGGGAAGTGAAGAATCACTTCTCAAGGCTAAAATTAAAAAAAAAATGCTAGTTGACGGGAATGAAAGACAAGGAATGTTCGCGGACAACATTCGTGTGGTGAAATAAAAGGTGGCCGCTGTTTGGACAACTCTGACCCTTGCACCAAACAAAGTACCCTTTTTAAAGTAAGGTTAGGCTCGATGTTTTGTGCGGACTATATAAAGGGGCACTACAATGCCACAATAAATCAATTACGATTTATAAATTGTAGACTGAGATCTCCAGAGTGCTTACTTTCACCATCATAGCTGTATTCACAGAAAAGAAAATGTAGGTCTCAAATTCTTTTGTGAATTTGTCGCCGACATCCGCGCGCATCTTGTCACCGAGCTTAAAATGTATTTTTTTTTTGTATTTTAGTGAACTCGAGAGAAAAAATTTTCCTGAAACTTGATATGTTAAATCTATGCATTCGTAACAGGATAGTGTATACTTCTGTTTTACTTATTACGAACAACGTAGGACCGAGTAGAAGCCGCGCAAATATATGACGTCATGACATCTGGTGCGAGAATTCAGAGGCGTTGCCATCAGCATTGTTTCTGACGCGGCTTTCTAACGCGGAATTGTGGAAAAGCAATTTGCCAATATCCGAAATAAATTGTTCTATTTCTTTTGTGTTAATAAACAACATATGGGTGATTGCTACCACCTATGTTGAGAAATTCATACAGCCACCCAAAAGGGAGCGTTTGTGAGTGTGGGCACAACGTGTATGCCAGCAGTGGTGAGCAACAATGGTATCCTTCACAGCTGTACTAACCAATAAAACCCAATGGTGTGTGTACTTCTGACTGCATTCTTCGTGGCGAAATGCAGCGCTCATCGCTCATGTGTATGAGTGAAGTACCTACTCTTGATCTGAATGGCGTAACGAATGCCGATTTTCCGCCTGAATGCGGGAACACGGCTAAACATTATAGCTATGCAAATATCGATCATCAATTTGTCTGCTTGGCGACTACTGCACTATTTTTACACGCTTATAATTCTTCTTCATAGGCACCCTCCGATGTGAACTGCATACATGGAAAGACACGGCTACATACAGGCTTTATGGAAACTGCGAAAACGAATACAACTACCAGTGCCCTGGACGAAAAAGTTATAGCGTCTATTTGACACATTGTCCGGAGGCAGTATAAGTTCATATAAGAAAGCCTAACACTTCAGCAATCCAAAATAAAGCTCCGTTATATTAAATGTACGTTTTTTTTTTCGATAATGCTTTCCTGAACATTACTGCACTTTGCACTATCTATATTGTCTCAAGCAGTACTGTTACCTGCCTTCCGCTATGAAAGTTACTGAAATACAGCATACTCTTTATATAAAAACAGATGTCTTAAACGCAGTCGAGTCGCAAAGCCACAAATGCAACAGCGATCGAATGTTCGAAAGGTATGTATGGCAAAAGGTAGCTTTCAATTTGCTGCGCTGGCTGTGCGTTATAGGGCATTGCCCTTACCGGCAGAACGTCTAGACAAAGGCTAGCTCTGATAGCCTAGGTATCCACCAGAAGGGCAGCCTTTTGTAGGCGTTCTTCGATTTGCGCTGGGGAGCCGGTGTTAGTCCAAATTGTTATAGCATCAGCATATAGTGCGTGGTATATTCCCTCTACCTCGCGCAGAAGGGAGGGGAGGTTCTTCATGGCCAGGTTAAAGAATAGCGGTGACAGGACTGCCCTTCGGGTGTACCCCGTGTGCCTAATAGGTACGGGCAGTGTTCGATAGAATCGAGGCGGATGAAGGCGGCATGATGAAGTAGAAAGGCGCGAATGTAGTTGAAAGTCTTCTGTCCGTAGTTTGTGGTAGAGAGGTTAGAAAGAATACTGCTGTGTCCGACGTTATCGAACGCCCCTTTGAGATCGAGAACGAGCACGGCTTTATCGTTACGTCGAATAGAGGCGGTTATATAATATCGTGTTGAAGCTGGAGCAGGATGTCCTGCGCCGACTGATGCGGGCGAAAGCCAAACATCGTGTCGGCAAAGGTCCCCCCTGGCCTCCAGGTAGATGGAAGGGCGTTTCGATGAGCTTCCCGGCGCAAGAGGTAAGTGAGATGGGTCTCAGTGCCTCGATGCTTACCGGTTTGCCCGATTTGGGTATGAATGTAACGAGCGATGTTGTCCATTCCGATGGGAGTGGGGAGCCGTCCCATATCGAATTTATCAGATTGAGTAGCTGGTCGGGAATGTTGGCTAGGAGCGACACTGTGATGCCATCTCGTCCAGAGGCCGTGCCCCGTCGCATTTTCGCTAGTGCAGCCCGCAAATCCGAAAGTGTGTATGGGGCGTCGAGCTCGGCGTTAGGGGCGCCGGAATACGTATATTCTGGGCCTGCGGGGTCAATTGTGCGACATATGTACCGGTCACAGAGTTCTCGAGCGAGTTGATCTGTAGTGCCCTGATAGGCATGCAGCGCACGGCGGAGCTGACGTTGCGTTTCTCCCCGGGTGGTGGAGGGATCCAGAAGGCTACGAAAGAACCTCCACGTGCTCTTAGAGCTCATCTGGTGTGCCGCCTTCGTGCAGGTGTCAGTCCAGTTTGAATCGGCAAGCTGCGCACTATATGCCGCCGCCTCTGCAGTGAGCGCCACGATGCGAGCGCGAAGTTTTCGATTGAGTTTGTTGCACTTGCAGCGCTTTATAAGCCCGCGGCAAGCGTTCCAGTGGCTATGCCGAATGCGCCCTAACCGATCACTTTTGCTTTCAACCTATTACTGAGCATGGAATCTGCGACATCTGTATGGAGGCGAGACTAGCGGTGTGCCGCATGAACATTTAGTTAGACGGGGGAGGATAAATGAGCCTTATGAGATCTGGAACGCGGTAGAAAATCAGTTTCGTTGTAAGGGGTGGCGTCTGCACGATGTGCAAAGCGCGAGAACACGAACGCATGCGAAACGGCGGTAGATTAGTCTCGCATCTCACTGCGATTTGCAGTAAAAATTATAAAAGAAAACGCACACATTCCGTTTGTGTGTTTTATTATTGCTCTCAAGTTTTATACATCAAATCAAGCAACAAATTACACAAACTACACGTCGTCTCAAATACTCATCGCAGTGTCACGTGCTACTGTTCGCGACGTCAGAGCACAGTCATCTACGTAGAGGAGCGACGTCACAGCACTACCGTCTACGTAGGGCCATTCCATCGCGTACGTCATATCCTCATTCTCTGGGCGCGCTCCCGCGAGAAGAAGGGCAAGCAGCGTTTAGCTCGGAATTTGCCCTATTTCCGCGGAGCGTAGCGTTGCAAATTTTGGCAGAAGTGATGGTGAGCGCCCAGTGTATGCATTACGCTCGTCAGCTCAAAATTGTCAAACCTGCTGAGGGGCCCTTTAAAGCGGAACCACACAGGACACAGGAGTCAACTAGCAGTGGTGCTGACAATAGCTCGTTTCATTAAACAACCACAAGCAGATATGTATTATCTTTTTAGTATGAATAGCACAGGACCTCTGTCTATCGGAACACCAGGACTTCGTGCTGAACAGATCATTCTAAACACGACTTCATCGTCGTTTTTCCACTTCTTTCTCGTCTCGTCTGTTTCACAGACATGCATAGCGCAATCTCATGCCATGCGCGTGGCTATATATATATATATATGTATGTATGTATGTATGTATGTATGTATGTATGTATGTATGTATGTATGTATGTATGTATGTATGTATGTATGTATGTATGTATGTGCGCGCGTGCGTGCGTGCGTGCGCGCGTGCGTGTGTGTGTGTGTGTGTGTGTGTGTGTGTGTGTGTGTGTGTGTGTGCGTGCGTGCGTGCGTGCGTGTGCGTGTGTGTGTGTGTGTGTGTGTGTGTGTGTGGCATGAGTGCACTTTACATGCATGTGCATATCTATGACATCAAGATTGTCAAACTTACATGAAACGTGATATATCGGCAAACAAAAAGTGCGTAGTTTAAGAAAACTTGAAAGTCGGCAATAAGCGCCCGTCCTGTCGTCTCGTTCTTGTGAATGTTGTTTTTTGCTCGCAAAGTCCCCGTCAAAAATGCATAGCACTCGCTTTATAGAGAACCTCATTCACGTGCACAAATACCGCATTTTCGAGCACGTTATTTACAAATCGGAAGCATAAAAACGTATAACATACGACCGGTCGTCGCAAGGTGCAAAAAGAAAAATATATATCTAAAAATAAGTAAAAAGGAAATGAAATAAATACCTATACAAAAGCCATTGCTAAATAGATGCTATGTAACCAACCAATATAAACGATATGTTGCAAGTTGCTAATCAAAGAAATTAAACTGAACAAGGTCATAGGGGTTACACAAATGGGCAACTCAATCTTCCTATGTTTTCATTCAGACCAGATGCGACGGTGTTAAATTTATAGAGCGCACGGGGAAGAACCCCTGGCAGGGCAGCCTCCGGGCTTGTGATTTCGCGATGTTCTGCCCATCGAAGTACAGGCACACAGGCACTCTGTAATGCGGTTCAGGTAATGATTACCTATCATCTTTCCCACTGTAAAGCGCCTGCTCAACATCGCCTAGGGATGCTGCGACAGATCAATTTATCGCCATTTCTGTCTAACACATGGAGTGTGCTCTTTCAACAAAATTACGTGTTTTTTTGCAATCATGAAACCTCATTTATTGTCCATTTCACGCGAAAGGCAATGTCGAGGGACCGTTAACAAGGATGAGCTTCTCAAATCCCGCTAATCGTGACCAGCCGCGGCTGTGCCTCCGTGATTATCGCCTGTCGTTTCAAGGACACGGCAGTGCGATCGTATACGAGAGTTACGTTCATGACAGATTAGCGGCGGCAGCACCGGAGCCACCATACACAAATCTCTAAGCAAAATTGTACTGACGATACCTTCGTACTGCAGCCTAACCAGGGCTACCAGTCTGCCACTTGCGTTTTCACCATTTCTTAAAATCGCTGATGCATAGACTGTATAGTACAGAAACAGGAAGAGTGGCATTTCGCATTGGAGGCTGCTTTGGCAAGACCAAATAAAGGAGAGGCATATTAAAGCCGGAATAATTGTTTACCGCAACAGAATCAATCGCATAAAAAAATTGGCCGCGTATCTGCGTGCTTCGCTGCAAATGTCGTCGAAAGACGATAGTCTTGTGCCGGCCGTACTACTATGTTTTGCCTTGCCTCAGACAGCGCCTACTCTACGTTGATTGGCCGCATCTGGCTGGCATTTTCAGCGCAGCCTAAAAAACACTAGATCTTTAGGATTGCGTAGCTATCTATTTTCTAATAAAAGAACACACGACTTGGCACTTACATATTAATGTTGCGCCTCAGGTATGCGTAGTATTTGCTTTTTGATCGAATATGTTCACAAGTATGAACGCATACCCCAGTTCAAGATGGCTGGGCGTTCAGAAAGTGGTTACACTTTGGCCGGGTAGCTGAATCGGGTTACGGACAGACAGACAGAAAGACCAAAATTTTTGCGTTCAAGTATGCCAAGAAAGACTATCGTCGTTAAAAATGCGTGACAATGGACGTCGCTAGATGCAACGCACGGACTCGTATTTGACGGAATCGCATGGTGCTGTCTACGATACGGAGAAAAGCTGTTGATACAATTATACGCACGGCAGCGAACAAAAAATTTCTCTCATATATTGTACGATGTGCAAAATTATGCTAAAGCTAAAACACACGCAAATCCCGCGTCGTTGTCAAAATCGCGGAGCGAATGACGCTATTATAAACGCCTCCTATGCTGAAGCAAAGCAGGCTGATGCATGGGGAGGCCCTAGTGCGTGATATGTCTCAGCTGCGATCAATGTGAATATGTAGTAATATTTACTTTTATGTAGCTTTTAACGCGATAGCGTTAAAGAGCTCGTTTCGCAGAAATTCCGGCGTCGGCGTCGTTGGTTGTGAGCGAAAAATCATCATCTTGTCCGTGACCGAAAAATCGAGAAAGATGCAAATAAAATAAATAATAAAACTTTTCGGGTCCGAGTGAGGATCGAACCCGGGTCGTCTGCTTGGCAAGCAGGTGTTCTACCACACAGCCATGCCTCCGGTTGGAAATACTGTGAAAATAACTTCCTCTGCTTGGAAATGCAGTGAAAACAACTTCCATGCTTCGCAAACGCAAGCGTCCTTTATGTAGGCGTCGCAATATAACATGTAATATCCCAGGAAGATTGCGTGGTATAAGCGTACATTGCCATTGGGTGTCAGAATATGTGACTAGCATAACGATTTCATAGTTTAAAGCCAGCCACCCATTACAAACGGTACACACCTTACTGCGCGTACTCCCTTAACACCACGTAGTGGGTGCATAGCAAGTTCGAAAACATTTCCCACATTTGCCGCGCATAGTTTCTCCTGATTTAAAGCTTGCTACCCATTACATAGTATGCGCTAAGTGATTGAAGTACGCACTAGGGACAGGATATCGCTATCGCGTCCAACTCTTAAAGGCGAAGCTTAAGGGTCCCCCAGTTTTTGAAGCAGAGGATGACGTGAAAAAAATGTTTTTGTATTAAGATTTCAAGGTCAACTTCACGAGCATAAACATCATCGTATACATGCTAAAGTAAATAACGTGGAAATGGCTGAGAGGAGCTTGGGACGACAAATCGATAGAAACGATTCGCAAAAGTGATGTGAAGATGTGAAGCATCTTATGGCGAAGCTTAATCCGGTGGTGGTGGTGGTGGTGTGCCGCGTGCCCACCCTTACTGCGCATGCGCAAAACCTTTAAAAAAATAATAAAAAACCTCCTCTCCCCCTCTCTCTCCTCTAGGCGTCCCTCCCCGCGGCAACCACACCCTCACTGCGCATGCGCCTCCCATCCTCTCTCCCCTCTTACACTCCCCCCCCTCTCTCCTCTAGGCATCCCTGCCCGCGGCGTCTACACACCCACAGCGCATGCGCGTCCCCCCTCTCTCTCCTCGCCTACGCTCCCCCCCTCTCTTCTCTACGCATCCCTGCCCACGGCGTTCACACTCCCACTGCGCATGCGTGTCACCCCCTCTCTCTCCTCTCCTACGCTCCCCCCTCTATCGCCTCGCGACGCCGACGCAGGCAGCGTCTGCTAGCGAGTTTCTTGGTTGAAAAAACCGACTGCTCGCGCTGCACAACCGTTCACTGGCCACCCTGTATATATGGCAATGGATCTTGACCTCCAAGGTGGTGCCGGTGGGAGATTTCTCGTGTGCGTTGTTGAACAATAAAAATTCGCAGCGTGCGTGTTAACTAAAAGCGGAGTGCGGGCCTCTGTGTCCAATCGGAGTCTTCCGTCTCTCATTGCCCATTAGCAGCGATTGGCATGTTCCAGTAGGAAACACTGCTCCATCACTGCCTGTTTTGCGCCTCCCCAGTTTTCTCTCCTGCGCAACGCTGCGATGAGCGCCAGCGTCAACGCCGCCGCCAGTGTAAGCGTTAGCGCCCGCTGCTTCATATCTACACATGGTTCCCTTTAGCGGGAGATGGTGTAATCTTTTTGAAGCTGATTTAAGCAATATACCTTCCACGTCTTACGTATATATGTCAACATTACGGTCTTCACAGTAAATCACGTTGACTGTCCTGTATCATGAGCAAGGGCAATTGTGACGGGTATAGGCTAACCATTTCATTTCGTTCACACCTTATTTATTTATTTATTTATTTATTTATTTATTATATGAGAAGTTCCACAAACACGTTCTGAGAGATTCCCCTGTTTTAGTCTCCATGTGCGGCTTTGCTGTCCCTCATGTTCTCATTAGCGCACACCATCTGGGTCCGCTGTTTGCGATCAGGTGTAGGACGAGATAATGTTGCCAACAGAGATTGCCTTTACAAGACCTTGTACTTTACAGCAGACAATTCCCAGTGCCTATTGTTCACTTATCGGCATCTTCATCACATATTAATCATTCAATCGGCTGTTTGGTCATCCAAGTCCTTTTCTGGTACATCCAGGCTATACCATGTGCAATTGCGGTTAAATGCCGTGTTGTCCGCTGTCGAAGCCCTTACTTCTTCGTTGCTGGCTAGCACTCTGTGGTGCAGTATATCTTTTTGTTTTAGGGAGATACCACGAAATGGCAACTGATCTTCCAGTGGTAGCTCAAGATTTCTTCCAGGCGCAAAAATGTCATGTCCTCCACAAAATCCTTCGATGTAGAAGTTGTGCGTCACTGTTTTGTGGCCACGAGATTGTGGTGTGGACCGCAGAGAATGAGCTGAGGAAAGGCCAGAATAAAATAAAAGAGCGCTCTTTTCGTGCTACCCAATTAGTGGAAAGTATAAAATATGTACATAATGTCTGTCCGGCTGCATTGTTGTCACACAAAAATTTTCAGAAACACAAGTTGTATCACCTATCGAGCATCGCCCGAATGCCACGAACCCAATCACTTTTACACGGTGTAATTGTGATTTTTTGGAGTACTTAATCAACTATTGTTAAGATTATCGGGGTTTGGGGCATACGCGTGACCGAACGCAACAGCGAGGCAGGGGAAGCTGTAGCAATCCCAGCAACAGGAGCTCAGATGCCCTTAGCCACATCGCGCCCATTCGAGCAAAGTAAAAACGTCAAATTATCGAATATCTCTTCAGAGCGTACGCTTTCGACTGCACTTTGCCTGGCGTTGGAGGAAGGCACTGTCAGCTTTTTCCTCACCATTTTTCGCAAAGCTCAACACGTTCAGGGCAGTTATTTCGAGATATTGGAAACAGTTAGACAAAGCTGGCAGTATCGCGTACAAGGGTATCGCGATAGTATCTTAGAGATACTTTTGAGTATCTGAATTTTTGTATACATTTGAACAGTGTATTTGTATTTCAATAGTAAAATACCTTTATTGTATATTGAATATATCGCGATACTGCGCAGTACAAGGGTACTTCTTTTTGTCGGAAAGGAGCTAACGTGTTTCCAAGGGGGGGGGGGGGGAGATTTTTTTGTGCTACGCCAAGTATTGAAGGCGCGCCGCCGGTCGGCGACACAGGACAGTGAGAGGATACTCACGCACACAGAATGGCCCATGCGGTAAAATGCCCGACGCCACTCACGTTAGTACCACGGTGGCAATGTTGCCAACCTCCGCCGATGACAGTCCCGGTCTCTCAAGACCGGTGGAGCGTGCCTAATTTTTTTCAGGCAGCTAGCCATTACGCGAGTTCTCAAGTCTTGTGTTTAGGCCAGACCGACACTGTCTAGAAGACCGCCTATTTGAGAAGCTGCTGTTGCTTAAGTGCAATTAACGCAACAACATTCTGAGCGAAATTGATCTTGGCTGTAGAACAAAAGTTTTTTCTTAATTAAGGGAAGTTCATTAGTAATTCATGCTATATGCTTGGCTTGCAAGTTTCAATGCGCTGCAACATTATTCAGAGTATTATGAGGTACTTATTAATGACCACGCGGAGCATCAGCTACCCTGAAACAAAGAAGTATCCCGATATCAGTATTCTTGTATCTGTACTCCGGGATACTTTGTTCTCCCTTTTGCAGATGTATCTCCGAAATATCCCGTTGCATCAAAAACGAGTGTACACTTTAGGCTTCCAACGCATGTATTTCGATATGTGTATTCCGGAATACTTTTTTGAATATTTCGGCCCAGCCCTGCAGTTAGGTTAGAAATTAGCCCCATCATGCTGTGAATCTACAGTAAGACATCTACAGAGACAAATAAATTGTTACGAGACCCGGCTAATCTCATTGAAGGGTGCACGTACAATTTAATAGGATATGAAAATTGAATTTATCAACATCTGAAAAAAATTACACCATCTGCCGCTAAAGGGAACCATGTGTAGATGCGAAGCAGCGGGCGCTAACGCTTACACTGGCGGCGGCGTTGACGCTGGCACTCACCGCAGCGTTTCGCAGGAGAGAAAACTGGGGAGGCGCAAAGCACGCAGTGATGGAGCGGTGTTTCGTACTGGAACATGTCAATCGCTGCTAATGTGCAATGAGAGACAGAAGACTCCGACTGGGCACAGAGACCCGCAGTGCGCTTTTAGTTAACGCGCACGCTGCGAATTTTTATTGTTCAACAACGCACAGGAGAAATCTCCCACCGGCACCACCTTGCAGGTCAAGATCCATTGCCATATATACGGGGTGGCCAGTGAATGGTTGTGCAGCGCGAGCAGTCGGTTTTTTCAACCAAGAAACTCGCTAGCAGACGCTGCCTGCGTCGGCGTCACGAGGCGAGAGAGGGGGGGAGCGTAGGAGAGGAGAGAGAGGGGGGGGGACGCGCATGCGCAGTGGGAGTGTGGACGCCGCGGACAGGGATGCCTAGATGAGAGAGGAGGGGAGGCGCATGCGCAGTGAGGGTGTGGTTGCCGTGGGGAGGGATGCCTAGAGGAGAGAGAGGGGGGAGAGGTTTTTATTTTTATTTTTTTTTATGAAAGGGTTTGCGCATGCGCAGTAAGGGTGGCCACGCGGCACACCACCACCACCATCACCACCGGATTAAGCTTCGCCATAAGATGCTTCACATCTAATATTGTCCGTAGCAAACACGATGTATGATAGACATCCTGAGACGGTTGGAAAATACGGAGGCAGGGATGAGTGGAGACTGGAATAGAGGCAGCAGACGAAAAGGTCGTTCGCCCACAGATCATAAAGTGATTGAGATAAGACTTCGGTGCGTACACGTTGTCCTTATCAGGAGACCGCGTTGAGAGCGTTAAGGATGGGAAAACGTCGAAGCCGTACACAACGTCAGCCCTTACAGAGCTACAGACGCACTAATTCCAAGCCTCCGCAGAGATGTAAGTTCCTTGTTTATGCTATAAGTGTGAAGGTAATACGACACCTTGCCCATTAGATCAAGGTAAAGCATTGAGGATAACGCATACGCGAACCCGCCAGATGACAGCGAGAATACATGTGTACAGGCAAAAATAATGTAGGCCAATCATAGTGGTCGTCTCAGGAATCTCCAGCCGCGGTGGACATAATTGATGTATCTGAATTTCGCCGAGCCTCGTTATCTAAATATGGCCGATTGGTACCGTGCACCTACGTCTCACTGCGCTAAATATGTGTCGCCCGTCGAGTGTTCAGCTGCTCCTATTGTATCGCACCAATGTTACGCTGTAGAATTACTTAGTCGCTGAGAAAAAGAAACGTGGACATACATTAAAACTGTCGAGTTTACCCTTTCATTTTTATTCATTGAAGCCAGGGCTGGGCATTATCGCGATAGTATCTCAGAGATACTATTGAGTATCTGTATTTATGTATCGAGATACATTTGGAAAATGTATTTGTATCTCAGTAGTGAAATACTTTGATGATGCATCGATTATATCGCGATTCTTTGTTGGGCATGGGTATCTCGTTACTTTTGTGTCGGAAATGATCACATTTGTTTGCGGAAGGCAAAGGGCCACTCTTTTTTTTGTGTGTGCTAAGCAAGGAAAATGCACACCACCGGTCGGCGATACAGAGAGTACGTGGTGAAGGGTTCTCCACACGCACGTAGTTAAGCGGCCGACGCCACTTAGGCACACACGCGGATGCAGTATTGTCAGTCAGCCTTACCGGTAAAGTCACTGTCTCTCAAGGCTCGTGCAGCACCCTTCATTTTTTTTTTTCGGCGGCCAGCCATTTCGCGAGTTCGCGAGCCTTGCGTTGAAGCCGAAACGGCGATGTCGAGCAGACAGACTGACAAGCTTCTGTTGCATGAGTGCAGTTAACGAAACAACCTCTCATTCCACTTCTGTTCATTAGTGATTCGGGTCTTTCCTTCTCTCTTTCTCCTTTTCATCCCCTTTCCCCGTGTGTGTATCGGTTGAGGTGTCCTCTTGGAGAGACAGTTATCGTGCACACAGAACCCCCCTTCCTTTTTTCTCTACAGAATCACCTATATATATATGGTTTACTTGCAAGTTTCAACACGCTGCAACTATATTCGCAATATTATGTTGCACCTAATGTGTTTTCAGAGAATCAGCGTCCCCGAAATAAAATGTATTCCAGTAACTGTATCTGTATTCCTGTATCTGTATTCCGGAATTCTTTTTTCTTCTTTTCGCATATGTATCTCCAAAATGTCACGTTACGCTAAAGAGAAATGTATCTCCGTATCGGTATTTTAGACTTCCAGCGCATGTAGTTTGATATCTGTATTCCGCAATACTTTTCTGAGTATCTCTGGCCAGCCCTGATTGAAGCTAAGTGGACCATGAAAGAAATACAATAAATAATCAAATTGAAAGAAAAATCGCCGCCACAGCGCTCTGTAAACATGGTTCACCAACGAAGCTAAAACGTGTGGTCCCTGTGTTTATCAGCGGGTTAATGCCGAAGTTACATTGAAGTTTTCCTCAATTATTGCTTCCCTCTCTGAAGCCGCCTCTCGATGAGCGAATCGCTGACGTGCAGTGAGCTCCTTGTGCGCGTTGAGTGGGGCATCCAATATGTTAATAATATTTCTGAAATCCGTAAGGGTGCCTTTGCGGTTACCTAAGGGTATGTCAAAGTAGAAACCATGTGCAAGTTAAAGGCCGGTAACACAATTGACCCTACTGAAGCATTCCGTATATCACTGTAATAATTCCATATGTTTTCTTACGGATACCCTAGGAAGTCCATATATTTCCGTATAATTGTCGTATATTTCCGCAAGAATTTTCCGGAAGCACATGCAATTATTGGAATCGCATAAAACGCTTCAGTATGGAAGGTTGTCTACTGTTGAGGTGGTCCCATGCAGCTTGTAGCGGCGCGCCATCTCGCTGAAACGAAGTGAAGGACATTACGAGAGTTTCGCAAGAGAAGCGATGTGGCGGCACCTGTCTACAGGTTTTCTTCGCCACGTGGGTCATGTGATATATTCAGCACATTATATGTTGTCGCAGACGGTGGACACAGCCGCAAGCTCTCATTCCGCTTCTCATAGGCCACTTAAGGTTTCCGCCTCAATAATAATATCATTATGCATACCTTTTTGACACTTGTTACAAAGGCCCGGAAACATTTCGAATTTGGTAGGAAGTAAACAATTGGCCCTCTTTTGTTTCTTTTTTGATAGGTGATCGCACTCGAGGAATGAAACAGGACAGTCGCCGATCCATTGTCTAAAACAGACGGACGATACGTTCCAGTATCTCCCAACCATGGATGTCACGAACGTAATAGGAGATTATGGCAAATTTCAGAGGAACGTCTACCTCTTTACACTTCTTCGAGAAGCGCCGAGTGCCATTCACCTTGTCATATACAGCTTCTTCTTTCCAACGGTGGAACACTGGTGCGCCATGCCAGAAACACTCGACGGAAACATCACATCTGAACAATGGAGAGTGCTTGTGCTGTCCAATTCATCCTCTAACGCTGATTCGTCGGCTCATCGTAACCACCAGTGCGAAGCCTTTAGCTACAATCCAACGGAAGAAGGTGCTCTGGTACAGGTTAACACGTCACTTCCGTGTGACAAATGGGAGTATGGAGAGAGCTACTACAAGGGATCGATGGTGGAAGAAGTGAGTACACCACGTGTAATAATTTTTTTTTTTTTTTGGGGGGGGGGGGGGGTAGCGCTGTATTCGCATGTGTCAGCTTTAGTATGCAAATGTGTGACCCTGATAAAACTGCGCGAAAAGCGACGACGCTTGTTTACACTTTTCGATACAGAATGTAAGTAAGCTTCAAAATTCAGTGTTGATTGAGCCGTAAATTCGCGATAAACCTTACATTCACTTACTTTGACATTCAACACTAGCTAAAATTAACCAGCCGTAGCACTCAGTCCGAAAACTAGCCAAGACCAGCCAATACTCTTAGTATTATGGGAGAAAATGTGGTGCATTCGCACAAATACATATCGTTTTACGCTGAGTTAACACAGCCAACTTTGCAGGAAGCGCTGGTCGCCGACGCGCCAACCGCCATGGAGGAAAGTAAGAAATTTAGGAAGGAGCGCGCGTAGCTTCCACAAGCCAACCTCCTCTGAAGCCGCTCGCTACTCGTTTGTCCTTTCCCTTTTGGTGTTCATGCGCGTTGCCTGCTGGGAAGTGAGCCTTGTTTGGTTCTCGGTAGGTTCTAGTTGACATCTGCTTAGAAGCACGCTAACAAGCGTCGGCTTTCGTGATCACTCGGCCGTCTGCCGCGGTGTGCTCGGTAAAACTCGCCGCTTGCCTATCACGTGGTGGTGCTCATTTCCCAGCATGCTCCTGATTGTTGGGCTTCAAAAATGTCACGTGACGCTCCCTCCTAGTTTTTTATACCTCCATACCAACCGCAGATACGATGCCTTCTTAGTACGCGTCATTGTGGCCAGCGTAAATATTTTCGAAAGGTTAGAGGTATCGCTATCGAACCTTAGCAATGCTTGCCACGTAATTCAACAACAAGCATCTACGGGTATCACAAATGTATGCGCGGCCAGTGATTTAATTTCGTAGAACCAGCGAGCCCAGGAAGCCACCAACGGCCAGTACAACCTTTGGCGTAAGCCTAGACGGGGTCCAGGTACATCCCACTAATGCGCAGGGCACTTGATAAAGTTTGGTGATCTGATCTTAACAATTGGAAATATTTGGTGGCTATAATTAAATTTAAGCTGCCTGTTTGCGCCTATGGAAGCAGGGGCTTTTTAGTGCCTCGTTCTCTATAGAATTTCATACGCAGCAATAAACGTGATTGTGTCTGATTGTGCGTCTGGCATTAATCATGCCTTATGGTCGGCGCTTTCTGTTTCACTTACCTAGAACTCGCCTTTAGTTATGACAGACAAGACTGTTTTGTTAATTTCGATAATTTTGCACCTTTTGTGCACTTGGAAGGCTATATGATTTCATCACGCAACATTTCATCGGCTTGTATCTTTATAGCCTCGCGTCGTTAAGCAGGTGGCTGTTATGAAGGTATAAGGCACAAAAGTCAAGGGTTAGGGTCGCCTCCAAACTTTTTACTGGAATGAAGAAAATATAATGCGTGCGCTTAATTTTACATGCACGGACGTCCAAGAGGCGAAAGAGTACTCATATTACATAGAAAACATCGTACTGCATGAAACAAGTATTTGTATACTGAACACAGTGGGACCTCGTTTGCGACCGAGCTTGGATGCGAAGTCTCGCGCAGACCTCCACGATGGTCGGAATGCTCGTGGGCACACTGATGTCCTCACTCGGAGACAAGTACGTCAGTTTCTACGTACCCTATCTTTCGTTTCAGCGACAAATACAAACCTGAAAATGAACCCTAGTGTCCCTGTTACCAAACAAAACTTCTGTGAGTACTGACAATGTTCGTGACATAACATTTAAGCCAATCATGTCACGATGTAATATGGATGGAGACATGCTTTAAATGTCAGAAAGAACATATCAGCGAGATGCTTAGAGACCTCGGCTGCCGTTCACTTATTTTCATTTGCTGCTGTTGAGTGAAGAACCCCGCTTATTGTGTTCTTAACGCACGTAAACAAAGTGCGCAATTCACGTGGAGTGGAGTGAGCGTGTGCTTTCTAATTCTGTGAAAACTGATTGTAGAGCTTAAAATAGATGCGCGAAGGTTTTACAACTGCAGTAACTCATGTATATAACATAGCCACCTAGCTCTGTATCGCTGCAAATGTTCGCATTATTTTACTTTCTTTGTCCATCTTCTTGAGTCATCTTTCAAGGCAACATTATATACTGAGCTTCATTAATGAGATGTTGCTTTTAAGTCCTCAGCTTTCTTTTTCTAGAACTCACTTAACTACTTGCCGGTACTGCTGTTTTGGCAAAGGTGTCATAATCAATTCATTAGCTGATTAATTAATATAGAGGAATCTAAAACACATCAATAATTTGTATTCTCTGATTATTCCTTTTTTTTTCAACCTCGTCAGGTTCGGCCGCAGACCCATCGTAATAACCGGTTACATGATCTGCTTGTTCGGAAGTGTTTGCGTCGCAGTGTCTCCGTCGTTTTCCATCCTTGTGGCATCGAGGGCGCTGCTCGGCTTTGGCCTCGGAATGGGGCAGTCCTCGTCGTTCTGCCTACGTAAGGTTACTGCATTTATTATTTCATACGGACATAACTTTGCTGCTTGACAGACGCACATATCTTGCTGCTCGCGTGACCTGGATATTATTTCTCAGACGAGTGATATGATTAACTAAAAAAAATGTGGCTGGCACATGAGCTTGAGAGTTCTTTCTACAAGACAACTAAGCTTATTTGCATATCGGCGTACCTCAAAGTGGTTGTGCGCACGAACTCTTGGTCTTGTTTTAACCGTTCTGTTCAACATGCTGGCAACAAATACCAAGGGGCAAGCAGTGGAGAGTTGAACGGGGCAAGAATAATGCAAATTAAGTATAATCATGTTTTTTAATATATTTATGGCTCTAGCTTGAAAACACTTCAAGCACCGCTTTTTTTTCTTGCAGGCGCATTTGCTTTCTAACAACATGCGAGCACTTCGCGGCATGAGTCAAATTTTTGTGGAACATTCCCTTGTGTCCACAGAAAAAAAAGCGTGCACTCACCGAATATGCTATAATATGAATGGAGTAGTTTGTATTAAAACAAATCCCGCTTTGTGGCATAAATACAGGCTTTGCGTGTGTTGGTTAGTTCTCTCAGTTAGCTCGTAAGGGGGGTAATGATCATGCAAAAGCCTTCGGATGCATTGTGACATCTTAAAGCTGGGTTGTTATGTACTGCATCAAAGTTTTGACCAGCCGCTGTTATCAGCGTGCCTGGCCTAACGAAGTAAATCATTTAGACTGACGTGCCCAAATATTTCCTGCGTTCCTCGAGCTTTATGAACGTGAACTACCAAACCAACCGTTGCTTCTTGCCAGCTAAGTTTTCGCACGGTTAAGCTCGAGGGCACTGTTTCGGTTCCTACAAATGGCGGCCGCATTTTGACGGGGGCCGAGATGAAAAAGAATCAGCGTAATCAATCGAGCGCACTTTATTGAACCTCAAGTGGTAAAAAATAATCTGCAGTCCCCCCACCATGGTTTGCCTCAATGATATTTGGTTTTGTCACGTAGGCCTAAAACACCCGGATTTAGATTTATTACGGTATATGGCAAGCTACTACTGACACGTACCCCCTCCGGATACTTAATGTGCCCTATTTCTTAGACAACTAGGTTTGAAATACCTTCGAATTTTCGAGCAATTTGTGACTGTATCGCTTAACTGCACAGTATATGTTAGCACATTTTAAAACTGACCAGAAATTTATGCTGAAAGCTGCCTCCGGAAGCAGTTGGTATATTGAACTTTATCTTGTGTGTCGTGGTCTCTTCACTTTTCACGCTGGTTGTACATGTCCTACGCGATGTGATTGCAGTAATGGAAGTGATCGGCCTCCGGGAGAGGACCGCCGCCGCACTGGCGCTGGGCGTTGGCTTCTCACTGGGCATCACCATGCTTCCTGGCTTAGCGTGGTTCATACAAGACTGGAGGACGCTGCAATGGGCTATCAGCACTCCTTTTCTGGCATTTATCGTTTGGTCTTGGTGAGAAGGAAGCACATGTGTCTTGATGCAATTTCACGAGGTGCATGGTCGGGCTAGTTCGTGTTCTTTGCTCAGACAGTTTCGCGATTGACGTGTGTGCCGGCGTCACTGAGACCCAGTCGAAAATATTTTGCGCTATGATAACGCCTCATTGCGACATAATCGATATTGTGTTGAGCATAAGCTGAGCTTGTGAGGTATGTCTGACTTTAATTTGGTACACATCATTATTGCATTACAGAAGAGTTGGTATATGGGTGAGGTGGTACTATATCATCGAAGAAAGCAGCGTAAAATACGGAGAGAGGGAAAGAACCACAAGTAAAGAGGATCGCACATTAGCGCTGTGTACGTGTGGTCTTTTCCTTGTCTTCGTTTTTTTGCGCGGCTTTATACGATGATTCTTGAACTACAGTGCCGGAGGTGCTGTGAGAAACTAGCACGTCGCAAGAAAAAAGAACACTTTCTTTCGTCATTTACACTCCAACATTATCAAAATTGCTTCCAAATGTTGAACCAGATTTATTGAGTTATTTCAACTTTACGAGAGTAATGACGCGTTTGTGAATGGTACCGGACGAAAATGATAGAGTGGGTGAAATTTCTTCATTTCATAACCATGAAATTTAACTCTAATTGAATCGTAGCAATTTCAAAAAGCTGGCGCAGGCAATCCTAATATTTAGCAGAGAATGCAAGTTATCATCACAGGTTTAGGAATACCCAACCCAACGATTGCAACGATTGCTATTGCCCCCTGTCTTTTGCACGCTGACTCCATTTCCTGCCAGCGAACTTCCCATACTTTCGCAAAGCCTAATCCTCTAATGTCCTGCGCTCCACTTACCATCACTGCGTCAGTTTATAAAGAAAGATGTATATCGGTCCTGCTCATAACATGGCCTGTGCAGCTTACCTTTTTCGCCTTTCCAGTTATTCACTCCGACAGGATGTAAACAGGGACCCTTCGTTATCGTAAAGATATTGAGGAATTTCAAAGGCCAGTAGCTTTCGAGTGTCATGGCTGCGTTTTATCTACGGTTATCTGATGATGGGTTTCCTACAGTTTTGTTGGCATTTGAGTGCCTGTTACTTTTTTTTTTTTTTTTTTGCAACGGGAAATTTTACGGAGCACCCCTTCCTGCAGCTACGATTTTCTCAGCGCGCGGGAGTGTAATCATTATCGTAAGCATTGCAGTTAACTGGGTTCACCGCGGTGGCCAGTGGGTATAGTGCTTGGCTGCTAACTCGAAGATCGCGGGTTCGATCCCGGCCGCGGCGCTCGCATTTAGATGGAGGCGAAATGCTACGGGCCCGTGTAATGTATAATTTCAATGCACGTTAAAGGACGCCAAATGATTAAAATTTCAGGAGCTCTCCACTAGGGCGTCTTTCATACTCATATCGCTGTTTATTATTATTGCTGTTAACTGTTTTAAAGCTTACGTCATCTCTGTCGGCAGGTTCCTTCCAGAGTCCCCACGTTGGCTTATAGCGAAAGGAAAGATGTCCGCAGCCCGTAAAGTAATCCTCAAGGCCTGCACGGATAACAGACTGCACGTCGATGACATTGACATTGTCCTAGCGCAGTTGAGAAAGAAAATTTTGCAGGTAAGTATAACCGCCCCCGCAAAATTTTCCTTGCTACTACAGCACCTGCGTTGTTGATCCCTGGGCGTGCTCCATGTCAAACACATTGAACTACAGTTGCGTGGGCTTGTAGATGATCGCAATCGCTATAATTTCAATTTATACGGGTGCAGGCGTCTCTAGAATGCATTGTCACAACCACCTGTGATCTGTGTCACAACCACTGGATGTGTGGCGACAGATACTGTTGAAAAATACGCACACAAGGTTATGCCCGACAAGGGCTTTCAGCATTTATGAATACCTCAAAAACGAAGCATTACGCCTTCACTGTAGGTACGCACCGTATTAAAGAAAGAGATTAGTTTATCTGAGAAAAGCCATCAATATAAACCATGTTATCGGTGCTACAATAATTGTGTATAAAAATAAAAATCTCAGCTACTTAGGCATATTTAGTTTTATGGTGGCAGAATATTTTATTACCAAACGTTGTCCATTGTAGAGGTAGATGAAAGAGCTGTCAAGTAAGAATAGTGGTAAGTAACATTCTACAAAAATAAATTTGATAGAGGAACCGTGAATAGGCATTTTAAACGCTGTCCAACTCACTCTTTTTTATAAGTTTTCTGTGCTCATTTATTCCTACCAATGTGGGCCAAAAATTTTTGGGAAGTACTGAAGCTATGCTATTGAAATAGCCCACTCCAAACATTTACGTTCCTGAGACATGACCTATATTAGGGCCGAAGCACCTTAAGACCTCACAATGTCCGTACGTCTTCAATCCGTCCGCGCCGTAGTGCACAGTCGAAGCGCAGGTGCGCCACCTGTGCGGCGCCGCGCGAAAACCAACCACATCGATCAACTCCGTGATAACACAATGCCGCCCCAGGGGTCGCTGATAGAGGCACGCGCTCCGCGCAGTCGGTGTCGCCGCCATAGACGAGAGCGCACGTAAGGCGCTCCATGCAGCGGCTCAGCGGCAACGTCGTGAGTCTGATACACGTGCTCCGCCCCGTCCTCAGCTTTCACTTCGAGGATATGCGTGGATTTTTTCAAGAGTTACAATAGTACATGGGTTGAGTGCCCCGTAAGAACATACAGTTAACCGAAGGACAACGAAAGAACTACTCTCTCACAAAAAAAAAAATAATCTTGCTGAGCCACGTAACAAAACTATCGGGCAATACTTCCTTAACACGGAAAAATCCTTAGGTACTTGTCTGTTTTGTCTGGTAGCCTGGCTCTTCATTTCTTATGAACTGCCTTCAACGAAAGTAAAATCTTAATTTCTGAGAACACCGTTATTTCTTTTTAGGCCATTTGCGAAATTTCACGAGCTCAATTATTTACCCACGTGCCTCGCAATCGCATTGTGGTTTCGTGGATGAAACTCCAGATATTATCCTATTAGGTAAAATACCGTACAAGAGGTCTAGACGTCGTGCTGATTATACTCTGTACTTGTCCTTCGCCGTGTGGATATTGGAAAAAAGGTGATGAGCCTTCAAGCTACAATGTACGCAACCGGCGCACGTACCGACTGCTTACACTATATTTTGCACACAGTAGATGGGGCAGGTCGACACCCAGGATATAACCCCAGCTTTCTATTAGAAGAATTAATCGCAGTCTCTGTTTATATAGGTATCGATATCGTACAGAGCACAAAATGTTGACAAGGTGGTACATGCTTTTCAATCCATAATTGTAATTTGTGCTGTGTTGTAATGTCACTATATTACTAGGAAGAAGAATCCGCCAAGAGAAAAGCCAGCTTCCTCGACCTCGTACGAAGCCGAAGAATGCTCCTCTACACCATCGTACTCGTTTACGCCTCGTAAGTAATGCGCCTACGTGAACTTGAAGATTGAGAGGATGAATAACTTGCAATCTGTCCTGAAGCCACCATATAGACGTCACACTCTGCCCAGACGGCGCTGCGAAAAACACTACCGCCAGCCATAGGTCGGCACTTTAAGGGAGTACTCACTCAAACTCACTCACCACAATTTTTTCAGCCTTCGCACTCACTCACGTTCACACTCAAGACCACTCACACTCATGAGTTCTCACTCACGTTCACACTCACGTCCACTCACACGCATGAGTACTCACTCATACTCAACTCACCACGTTCAAATGAGTGTGAGTGAGTGTGAGTTGAGTGCACTCATGAGTGAGTGTGCCGAGCTATGCCGCCAGCGCTCTCACCGCAGCCCTGGCGCTAACTGGGTAGTGCAAAGAGAGCCATCCGCGAACGAATGTGCATAGGCCGCAACATAACCCCCTATTTTGTTGGTGTTGAGCCGTGGTTTCCTGATTATCAAGGTTCTGTAAATCTTGTTCCGCCAATCCACGCTTCAGAAAAATCAGAAGTTTATAAAAGTCGACAGCGGGTAAGAAAATAAGTATCAGTTATTCCGGTGCGCTGCAACTGGCAAATGAAACCGAATATTGCACGGCATCGTGTTCGAGGCAAGCCTTCCGACGTCTGTTCTGTAGCGCCTTATTGCGTGAAACATTCCCAAAGCGAAGAATTACATCCACGATCGATTTAGTTAGCTGCTTATCCTACGACCAGCGGGACGGTTGGCCGCTGCTATGCAGAAACGTATGTATAGTGTTGTCTTTTATAATTTACACGAATCCATGAAACTTCACGAAGTATTACACATTCGCATTCGCAACAGCTATTGCGCGCAAATATATTCGCGCACTTACCGCTGTAGCGATTATATACCCGAAATACCCGGTCACTGTTGTCTAAAACGCGGGAAAAGTGGACTTACGATACCCCCTGGCGCCATCTACCCGAAGTAGCTGAAACCATAGTTCAACGAGCCGACTCGTAATGGTCGCTGCGCCAAGTAGCCTAGTCAACGCAGTGCTCGAGCATAATTTTGCGTAACGAAAGGATGTGATGCTTCTGTACGGCTTGCGGTTGAGCCTGGCGTCCAGGAGAGCCTACTCGCTTCGGATTATAACACAACACTACCCTGGATGCTATTATGGCAGCTGCCAGGAAGCGACCGCCGTCTTTTAAATGCGAAGCATTTCTTAGCGAACTTCGGCGAGTTTGAGCGTATCTGACTATCTATCTATCTATCTATCTATCTATCTATCTATCTATCTATCTATCTATCTATCTATCTATCTATCTATCTATCTATCTATCTATCTATCTATCTATCTAGCCGCCTACGACTTTGTGCTCTCCTGGCCGTATCGTTAATGGGATTTATACCAAATTTGGTATGGCATAACATGACCGTATGACGAACATAAATGGCTGGTCATATCATGAAAATCATGACTAAATTGTCATGAAAAGTATGATTTACATGCCACGCTCATGGGGCGTTCGCGGCCGTTTCGTTTGCTTGATATACACCAAATTTGGGACTGAGTGACGTGACTGTATGACGAACATAAATGGCAGATGGTAATATGCAAATAAGGACGTGCATGTCATGAACAACATGATTTGATTTACATGCCACGCTCATGGCGAGCTCGCGGCCGTTTCGTTAGCTTGAGATACACCAAATTTGGTATTGAGTGACATGACTGTATGAGGAACATAAATGACAAGTGGCAATATGGAAATCATGACATGTCATGAGCGACATGACTTGCATGCCACGCTCATGGCGCACTCGCGGCCGTTTCGTTAGCTTGAGATACACCAAATTTGGTATTGAGTGACATGACTGTATCACGAACATAAATGACAGGTCCTAGCATGTAAAACATGACATGCAAATTATGTAAAGCATGATTTGCTCCTTCCTGGCTGCTTCGCATTACATCGATTCCCACAGTGCGTGGGATCTGCCGGCTTTTTTACTGTCCTCGTTTCATGCGGCCGCATGCACGTTTCAAATCGCTTCAACCGACCAGACTGGTGCAACATAAAATTCCATCCTCGTCAAATTCCTGCTCATATCACGTAAGAATTGACATAGTCAACGCGCAGACTGCTTGCCTTTTACTAAGGGTAAAGCAAGTGTTAGCTCATTGCTGGAGCTACTGAGTATTAGACGGGCTAAGTTAAAGAAGCGTAAACACACCGGTTCTAATTTAGATCGATGTTTATTTACTTCAGGGAAGAAAACAGCTCATAAAGAACACCAGCAACGTAGTCTTCGCCATTTGGAGTACAGATATTATCGCTAAGTAGGTCAACAACATATTCAAACTCGCTGGTTCTCAACAGGCATTATTACAGCGAAAGCTGTTATGAGATCACAACAAGGGTCGTTTTTGCGCCGTAGTTGTCCGCCGGCGCCGTCGGTGTCCGTAACCAATATCGCACGAAATAAGAAAAAAAGCTAAATAAATAGATAACACCTATGACAGAATGGGAGTCGACCCCGGGTCCTCTGCGTGGCAGCCCAGCACTCTACCACAGAGCTACACCACTGCTTGAAACTGCGGTGCAAACTGACCCCATGCAGGCTTCATGTCGGGTAAGGAATTTCGTTAACGTGCGTTGTAAAGCGTTTTAGAATAGTAAAGTAAGAACCAGGCGTCACACAATGCGAATCGCGTAACGAGTCGGTCGTTCAATGTTCCAACCCATAACAAAAGCCTGTGGCATAATTCTTCATCGTCGTCAGCCACAGCATCAACAAAGTGCACATAATGCGTTACAAGCGCGTAGCGGGTACCGCGCTTTTCCGAAGAATGACGAATAGTGGCATAGTAGACGCTTCCCCACTACACAAAAATTGTGATGATTTACGGCGTAGCGGGTACCATGCAAGTGTGCTTGTAGTAGTTGCCCCAAGAGTGTTTAAAAAAGGCTCTAGAAATGCCGCTCTTCCAGCTTTCGCTGTGACTGTGCTGCGCATTCTGCGCAGGCCTGGCGGTTTTTTGAATAGGAGGCTAATCATGTCTAAACATTGTGATGCTGAGAGAGCAAATACTGTAGTGGAAGTCTATTCATTCCCAAACTGGCTCGTGAAATACACATTTTTGATATCCCACATTCCCTCCTTGAGATTTAGTGATGTTTTTTTTTTCTTTTACTTTTTGTTCCGAATAGTTGACTTGACATAGAGATTGCTTTACATGTAACACTGAGAATTAGGCGTAATTATGCAGGCCTCGTACTTTCGTGGCTACTGCCTATTGATAACTTGATAAGTGAAGCAAATATTATAACTTATGCATGTGTAGTGGGCGAATCCACTGACCTATGTTTTTAGGACTGATGTCCTGGATGTGGTACTTGTGCAATAAAGCTACCTAAGAGAGTTAGAAATGGGCCGTTTTGTTTCCGAAGCGGCTTATTGGTTGTCCTTACATCGCGCCCATTTACCCCGTACTCCTAAAACAAGATACAGACATACACATACAAAAACGGCTCTCTGCAACTGGTTATGTATTCCTGTCTTGTGCTTTGGTCAACCAGGGCAACTGGTGGGATCACGTTCTACGGCCTCCAGCTCTCGGTTACGAGTCTGGGCGGTGACCCGTACCTGACATTTGTTCTCGCTGCCCTCGTGGAGATACCAGCAGTGCTCGTCTGCTATGCGGCCGTGCGCTGGTTTCCAAGGCGTCCAACAATGCTAGCTGTGTACGCCGGCACCGCACTCTGCACTATTGCAGTGTGCTTGCTTTCACTAGGTAGGTTACGTTCGCCTCTAGCGATTCGCTATTGCTTATACAGCAGACGTGAGTGTCCCAAGCAAGGTGCATTAATTTACTTTTTTTTCATTCGCCACTCAAGCACACAGTGCTTATTCAGACGGGAGCGGATTACATAAAAATAGCGACACAGAATAAGGAAATAACATTGAATGTCTAATGATCTTGAGGCACCTATGCGGATGCACTTTCCAAGGATCATACATATGAAATTTCAAATATAATGTAGCAAGGTCGACAGCTGGGCCAGTTGGTATGGTTCCATATTATTTGAAGCAGTGCAACCAACAGGACAAGTTCGGGACAAGAAGTGGACACTACGAACGCTCGTAGTGTCCGAAGCGTTCGTGGTATCCACTTCTTGTCCTCATCTTGTCCTCTCGGCTGCGCTGCTTTAAATAATATGGATTCAAATATAAATAGAATGCAAAGTACAGCGCATGTAAACAAGGCATGGAGAAAATGAGCTCAATTCAGTCCACACGACATCAATTTGAACAACTGTTTGTCAAAGAGCAAAATAACACTATGTTAAATGGAAGCGGAATCGCAGGGGTGATGATTTAACGAAACTAGTATTGTGGCATGCAGTGGTACCTACAGTCTGACAATGATTATGATGTTGCACCTTGTAGTGATGGTTGCCGTAAGACGGGCTCGTAAATAACGGTACATTCAACACTGAGTTTGTTACGCTGTCAGTTAACCCCCATAGGACATGGCCTTATGGATGGAAGAAAATATTTATTGTTACGTAAAGTTAATAATTAATTGAGACATCACGTATGTTGGCAGGCGAATTTTGGTTTTCTTCAAGGTAAGCATAGAAACCGGGCAGTGTGTGAACACGTGTACATCTTGGCGAAAGTGTTACCATGCAAAGAACATAAGTCGCTGGGTACTGCTTCCAAAGAAAAACTAATTACAAACAAAAATTAAACCAAGCGTTTATGCAAACGTAGACATTAAGAATTTTGTGTAAAGAATGAAGTATGGAGGTGCAAATTCTGATGCATAACTATCTGGCATCTTTCTGCGTAAATCAAAGAACATTTAAGGGGATATGTATTCGAGCCAAGGTTCTGAATCTCTAAATATCAGTTTCTTTCTTGAGGAACAGCGCAATATGTTGTGGCTGAAATACACCTGCACAGCAATGTTCACTGAAGTGCTGGCTAGAATCGCAGCATGAACGTGAGCTTAGTTTAATGGGGTACATTAACATACTTTGTAGCACTTTTTGCTCCCGAGTTCCGCAACTCTGATCTCGGAATAAATCTCAAAACAGCATCATTTTACGTTTTAATATGTTCAGCGCGGTACTTCCAGGCGGGAAGAAAATGATGGATATCCCACAAACATACATTTACAAACATACAAATATATACCCCTCAGTGGCTTACAGGCCACAGCCAGCAGTGACACAGAGATTGCAGTTTTCTCAACAGCGCTTTATTCCCGCTCACGACATGGTCTATAAGTACTGTACCTTAAGTAGCACATCACAGTGGGTGGCAAATTAAAGTAGGGTGTTTCGTTTGCATTAACCAAACTTATATCAAAAAGATAGTAAAAGTTTAGTTGTGGTGTCCACTACATCGTAACATGAGCATAAGCTCTAATTCAGGTTAGTGACTGTATGGATTCACTACATCATGCAATTTTCTGTTGTTGTTTCCTAACGCGTCATTTTGAATCTCATCTAGATTGGGTTGTACTACGCCAGGTGTGCGGAATCGCGGGCAAGATGTTGGCGTCCGTGTCGCTCGCACTGCTCTGGATTTTCGCTGCCGAAATATTTCCGACAGTGTTTCGAACATTTGGTGTGAGCGCCTGCCTGGTGGGCACACGCATTGGCGCCTCTACCGCACCATTGCTCCTTGAACTGGTACGTCAGCTCGGCTAAGGCCAATCTTCCAAAGAAAGTAGTTTCAATAAAAAAAAATATGCAACTAAAAGTTGAAAGTACCTTCTTTACACCAATATGTCCCATAACAGCACGATAGGTGTTAGCTCTTTATTGTACTCCTGTGAAACAAGGATTAAAAGTGATAGATATTGTTTGTTACAAAATATGCTAAGTGACTCATACATCCGCATCGAGGTTAATAATGTGCGCGCTCTTGTGCGAGATAGAACTCGAAAGATGGCGCCAAGGCACGACCACTGCGCGAGCCGGCCGGAGGCCGCAGCTGTAATGCGACACCGGAGTGGACCCCCTGTGGTGAGCGCGGGTGCGCGACAGTGCGCGGGTCCCGGGAGAAGTCAGAAGAGGGATGGCTGTGCGACTGGAGAGACACCGTATTCTTGTCTCTGCAGCATTTTTCTTTACTTTACCTAAATAAACGTTGTTCTGTTGTTAAAGTAACCGTTGTTTTGTTTGCCAGTCTTTCCCTCCCGTCTCCCGAATCATCTTCATCATCATCGTTTGCATCTAACAATAATTACTGCGCCATTATTATGAACTCTTCACTGCGTTTTGCTAACGTGGAGTTTCGGAGATGGCGATGACAATGGAGGTTGGAATACGTGCTTTCCTCGTCAATATTTGCGACACAGTTTGCGTACCCACGTACTTTAACGCTGTCACGTAATATTGCATTTCAGTTGTAATAGACCTTCATATTGAATAAGTTATGCTAAAATTGTTCCATTTCTTTTCATTCTTTATTTTTTGCTTGCTGACGAAAGCTCTGTGTAAGCTAACTTCCCGCAGTGCGTGGGAAACACTGTTTATGTTTCGTAATCCAGAACGCCGTGTCATTATTATGTTTTTTTCCGGACATCTACTGCCCAGTTTCACTATTACAAACCAATACAGACGTCTGCAGATGTGTAACATGCTTGTATTACTATTCTACGCAGCGAACGTACGTCAGTAACTCTGTACCAATGGGTATCCTTGTTGGCTTCGCGACACTTGCTTCCGTACTGATGCTGCTGCTACCAGAGACGTTCAGGGTGGCACTTCCCGACACGATACTCGAATCCGTACGCCTGGGGAATTCAAAGTAAGTAGCAAAGTGATCAGCACTGTCGTTTTTACTTATTAGTATCCTTTTTCCCTTAAGATGGGGCATTGTCTTATGTCTTGTCATCAAATGTTCCCCGTGACACGGGATTTCGCGGTCATGTTTCTTTGGGAGAACGAAAGACGGTGAACTTTTTTCGAAAAAGTCGTATCTTAGAGATCCAAATGAACACAACAGACAAGTAAACCTACGAAAGCATTTGCAGGGATTCTCCGCTAATCAGTGCAAGTCTGTCATAATTACCAGTGGCCGCTTTTTCGACACATTGGTGCGACAATCGCCTCTTCGAAGCGAAGATTTCAATTCTCCCATTTGACACGAGCGCCTTTCCCGACAAATTAGAAGTTATCTTAGTTGACGTAATTACTGTCTTATTTGATGTATTTGATCATCTTGAGGAGACTGCCGCCACATGTTAAGTAATTACGAAGGGAGCGAGCCAATATTCAACTTCTGCTACATTTGAAGAATTTTCGGACATATTTCTAGAAACGCCTGGTATATTTTGCATTTCTATTTTTGGAATTGTCCGCATGTACGTTCTGTACAAAAATAAGGCATTGATGAAAAATCTATCAAATCAACCAGCCATACGGGAAATTGAAAAACATGTCTGATACAGCGGTCAGTTTTTACCTGTTCATTTATGTAGCAGAGTAGATCATTCTGGGCTAATACAAATAAGTGCCACGGTTCTTTGATGTGATGTCACACTCCTGCTAAAGGAAATATTGACGTAAGCACATTTTCGTTGCCCATTCTTTCTTGCAAAGCTTCAAGTAAACTATAGCGGAAGAAATTTTGTTTTCTTGTAGCCGGATGTACGACTTTTGCACGCTTTTTGTGTGCAACTAACAGATCTAAGTCAAATAAATGGCTCAAAAGGTTCAAAGGTGAACCCTCTTGTTTTATTAACGCTGAGAGACCTCTTAGAGAGTAGACTCCCATGTTTTTGGAAATGTAATGCATACAATGTTTCTAATATTTTTTTTTCAGGCGGTCGAAGAGGAGCCAGTGCGTTGACCGCTTCAACGCAGATCCTCTACCAGAGAGCATAGTGCAGTGAAGTGTCAGCGCTCGCGGAAGTTTTCTGAAGGAATACGATTTGTGTTGTCTTATTCATGCCTTCATACTGAGCCGCTTCCTATATACAGTCCCGTATCTCCGACTTTGACAAGAAATAGCCACCCTGGATGCCATGCTTCGTAAAGCCTACATGGTGGCTCTACACCTCCCTCCTAACACACAAAACACTAAACTTCTTCAGCTTGGGCTCCATCATACCACACACGAACTCATAGAGGCCCACAGACAAGCCCAATACACTCGTCTAGCTCAGACTGCCACCGGACGCCACATACTTGACACCCTCAACATTCACATACCAGCGGCCGACCCCACGCTTCTACCAGTTCCTCCACCCATACACACACAACTCACCATAAAACCTCTCCCTAGAAACACCCACGTTACATACCATTCGGCCCACCGCAAGGCCCGAGCAAAAGCTCTCCACAAATACTACGGTTCCGAAGAGGATGCCGTATGGGCGGATGCAGCTTGCACGGGCGACGACGCGGCAGTTGCAGTCGTTGATCGCACACTCTAACCCATCGCAACTGTCCGACTCCCTCCTGCATCCACCCCGGAATCCTCGGAAGAAGCCGCGATCGCGCTTGTCCTCACACACACTGATGCCCGGTACGTCCTTTCCGACTCTAAAACCGCAATTCTAAATTTTGCGCGAGGACGCGTCCACGAGACCGCCTTCCGCATTCTCACCTCGCCCACCAAAAACCCGGCCCGCCATGTGGAGTTGATCTGGGTGCCTGCGCACTCTGGAATCCCGGCGACGAAGCCGCCAATGACCACGCCCGAGGTCTCATCAACCGGGCGGCGGCGGAATCGCAGTCGGGCTCTTCCAGGGAGCGCATGCACTCGTTCATCGAGATGACCCAAGCATATCGCGCCGAACGCCAGCTATACCCCCCACCCCACCGATCCCTGGACAATTTGCACCAAATATTATGGCGTCGCCTTCAGACCCGCACACTTCCATCCCCCCTATTTCCTTTCCCGCATCTACCCGGGAGCATACAACCCATCCTGTGCTCAATGCACCCACCCCCACGCTACCCTTACCCACATCCTCCTGGAATGCCCGGTGGACTCTCCCCAGCGGGGCCCGGAGCCACTGACCACATGGGAGGAATGGGAGACCCTGCTGCGCTCGACGGGCCCGGCCAAGCAGAAGATCGCCACTGACCGGGCCGCCCACGTCATGGAACTGCACGACCTAATGAACGCATAGCGCGGTGGGGTCGTGCGGAGACCCTGGGACGTATGTGCTCGAATCCCTTGGTCGAATAAAGTTTCACCTCCTCCTCCTCTGAGTGCCCCGCATTCTACAGCGGCGGGCGACGCGCTTATACCAAGAGGAAACGCCGCAAGATTCAAGTATATCTTATTGCGTCATTAAAATCTACTTCTGACGTGTCAAGCATGACGACTCAGGAACGTACTATAAAATCGACTATGCGACATTTCTGTATGGCGTCATTTTGCCTTGGCAATACCGAAAGGTTTTGCAAACTGCAAAATTTTAAGGTGGGTGTAATTTGCATTAAAAGATTATCGGCTATCGTGCAACTATTTGATGAAAAGTTCAAATAGACTTCAGAAACGGCTATAATATCACGGTGGATGACAGGGACAAATACAACTACGAAATCCGTGCGCAAGATTTTATAGAACTTTTGACATTTCACCACACTTTTATATTTGCTGGCACAGCTATCAGTATAGAAGTCTATTTTGAAGAGGTGGCGATGCGAGCTCAGGCGGGTGTGCACTGCTGATACCTTGCGACCTCGTGCACCATGCCGGCATCTTCTCTGTTTTCTTTTTTTTTTTTTTATTCTTGTGCAGAGTTTAACGGTGCTCGGCCAATAGATCTATTTCGCTATGTTCACTTGTCACAGCGGACTCTCCACGTACGAATGTTGACTGCTCCGGAACCTCCAGATCGGCTTCTCTTTCGCAGCCGCCTGGAGCTATGGTCATTGGCAGAGGCCCTACCCCAGCTTGTGCGTAGTGCGGCGTAGAATAAACACTGAAGCATCTCCTATGTTACTGTGGTGCACTAAAGGTATCACCATGGTTCCCGCACTTTGCCGCTGGGGACTACAAGCGGTGCCCCAAAATTTTATTTTGACGTATGGCCATCAAAACAAACAATTTCTTTGTTTTTTTTTCCCTGCGGAACATGAAGAAAGGAAGCCGAGCTGAAAAAAAGACTACGAGGGAGAGTTTTGTGTGTTGTAGTGCGTTTTAATGTTAGCAGCAGACTATGCATGGGTGTAAACAGCAGCTTGCGTAATTTGACGGCTAATATAGCTACAGCATTTCCTTACAAAAGACTTCGTTTTATACATAACAATATCCGAAAACATATGTCATAGTTAATGAGCCGATATCGTCCGACGACCATTTAAATAGAAGAAGGAAACCTGTGTACAAAACGAATTTAATTGCAGAAAACCACGACATGGTCTGAGCATCGTGAATGGGAGATGACATTGTGGTGTTGGAAAATAGCGGCGCGCTTCGCAGCAGTATGCGTTCACGTGGTAGAACAATGCGGTCGTACCCATTAACTGTGAACTAATAGTGCTGGGTATGTGTGTGTGCGTGCGTGCGTGACAAGTGTATTTTCTTTTCTTGTGTTACCGATAATTTGGTTAGAGAACATTAGATTTGATCGCCTGATACAAAGTACTCAGCTTCACATGATCATCATCATCATCGCCAACCCTATTGGATTAGGACACCTGCCCTTGCATTAAAAAAAAGCTGGCCAATTGTTTATGCATACATGCAGGACGGGGAGACAACACGTGGTGCGTGTGGATTTCAAAGCATTCGACCTCAAACGGTTTTAAAAGATTATCCGCTCAATAACGCAAGGGTGCTAATGTGCGCTCGTGTGAGTTCTAGTAAAGTACGATACATGCAATATTATCAAAATCATGTACCTCATCATCTTATTGAGGTATCTGTTTTCTAAGGCTTTGTTTTCCCAGCTGAGTACATGTGATTCCGTTTCTTACATTTGTGGAATTCTAGGAAAATATTAACGGCTGCACTTCCACGAAGTCCCCATTCTTCAGCTGTTCTACAGCTGTTCCCTAGTGGCACGAAGCAAGACAATTATTCCCTCAGACAAATTGAATACGCCTCCAAAAGTATTTGGAAGCGACGTCGTAATGAAATTAGAATGAACCCCTCTTTTCCTGTGCCATATGAAGTAACGAATACCTTGGGTGGTGTCTCAGTCTAACGTTACGCTAACAGAGAGTCTGGCAGCCAGCTTCTTCGTTTCACGTCTGTCTTAATGTGATAACTGTTTACTGAAGAGTTGCTCTAAGCAAAAAATCACAGCATATCCGCGGAGTGAATGATGATGAGTGGGCGAAGCTCCGGAGGTACATCATCAAAGACGTGATGGTGGTTGGTTGCATGTGGTCAAACGATATGCATGTGAGACCATATCGCGATGCCATGTGTTGTATGGCATCGCGATCGTCATCGTCATCAGTGTCATCGTTATGACGCATAGTGGGTACATTCCATGTGGTGTGCCGTGATGGCAGCGTCATCGCCATCACACAGGGAGATACTGCTGGTTACGCAGTATATCCCTGTGTGCTGGTTACGCAGTTACGATGTGCATGTGAGACCATATCGCGATGCCATGTGTTGTATGGCATCGCGATCGTCATCGTCATCACGGCACACCACATTCCATGTGGTGTGCCGTGATGGCAGCGTCATCGTCATCACGCAGGTGGCTACTACAAACGTGGGACGCACTACCCACGGCATAAGGAGCTTCGCCCCTAAAACAAATATATGGTGTGTATCACTCTAAACAGTAAAACGCCCAGGTTGGAATTTTTGGCTTGTCCTCTAGAACACTCGCATCTGTACATCTTTCTATGCCCACAATGATGGGAGTAAATGAAACGTCCACGGAGGGGCATATATAGGGCGTGGGTTGGGCAAAATCTTTACTCCCATAGTCACTCGGTGGAAGGCACACGGGGTGTTATCGTTCTTACGTGGGGGCATTTTCGGGGTAATGAAGGTATTATTTTACTCCTTTCTGCCCGTTTTAAGGGGGCAGAACGGGAGTGTTTTAGACACGTGACCACAATCTTTGTTTTTTTTTATTTATTTCGGAGTAAATAGGTGGAATCTAGGGCGTTTCATCTTACCTTTCTTGGGAGTACTTGTGGTATTGAATGGGAGTAACCATTGCAGCCACAATAATTCCCTCTGAGCAAGCATTCTTGCAAGACTGCATTTTAAAAATTTAGAAGCGACTGAAAGCTTTGGTGGGGCTTATTTACGTTGGAAACACCAAAGCAAGAAAATAGGAACTATTGAAAGTTCCCGTTTATGCACTACGCGAGCACACAGACTGAAAACTGACAGAATATTTATTGTTAATGAAAAGAAGCGTCAGTAGGCACATACGAACCAATGCATAAGTTGCCACAAAAGGGAACAGCCGTAGGCCAACTGACATCTGGCTATGAATATGCATCTTCTTTCTGAAAGGCGCCATTGTTCAACGCCATTTATATTTGTTGCAGCGATTTAGTAGCATGCCAACCATAGTGATGTAATGAATGTAATTGTGAAACACACGACAAAAATAACGAACTGTGACTAACAAACACAGAACATGCAGTATTCAACTGCAAGTGCTTATTGCGCTGCCTAGGCTGCTACACTGAACTCACGAATTTCTAAAGCTGTTTTTGAACGCGTCGCCGGTTTGGTACAGCTTGCAATGCGTCTCAAACGTACTATCATGAGCAATATGGGCTGGAACACGCGAGCGCGTGGGAAAGAGCCTCAAAACACAGTTAACGTGATGCGTGGATGGCGCTGCCGAAATCGGAGAGGAAAGAAGGAGCGCTCTTCCGCTCACTCTTAGCACTCCCGCTGCACGAGTGTTGCTGCGAAACGGCAAGTGATCGCGTGCCATCGGCCGCTAGCAATGATAACACGAAAGGAAAAAATGCACGTAAAATAAAATGAGGGAAAGATGCGTACCAAAATGCTCAGCCACTACCACTTAGATATAAACAAGAATTGCCTGTGCATCACGCCAGGCTACATCACAGCCGATATCTCAGCAGCTACATTACCTGATTGCCTGTGGCTGGGCGCCTTGATGTGAGTTCATATCACCGCTGGCATCCATTGACACGCTATAGGTTCCGTGCAGACGTAATGCATGAAGGCGCCTCTAGCGGCAACAAGCGCAGATTTGGAAGGTTGTTCTCGGCAGCTTGCACAGGGGAGCAATCGCGACCGACGCCTTTTCCGATGCCAATGCTTTTCGTGCTTTTCTCGCTTGGTAAGAGCGACGGTCCGTCCGCGTTATGAACGCGATCAGTACAATCTCTTAGGGTACGTACTCACTAGCGGCAAAAACGCGCGCGACACGCCGCGTGCGGCAAGCGCGCTCGCAGCAGGCGCGTGCGTTCCCATCCGCGTTTTACGCGGCGTGGCAGTAATTCTTGAAGTCTTATACAACTCGAGACTCCAAGTATCACTGCCTTGTAGCGTAAAACGCGAATGGAAATACGAACGCACGTGCCTACCGCGAGCACGCTTGCCGCACGCGGCGTGTCGCTCGCGTTTTTGCCGCTAGTGAGTACCTACCCTTATGTCGTCTGTTTCAAGCTGCCGCCGAGTTTGTTGCCGCGTAAGCCCGAAGGTGATAAGCTTTGATCGTTTAGTGAGCGAGGCGGCCCGCGCTACTCGCGTGCTCTTTCGCTCAACGGGCTCGTCGCCTCTGTTCTCGTTTTCGCTAAGTTTTTGATGTGGCAGTGTTCGCCTGAGGATGCACGAAATCTGGCGAAAAAGAGCACACGCGATAATAGTGCTGCTAACAATTTACCGTCTTTTGAAAGCAAACGGGAACGAAAACGCCTCAAGCGAAGCACCAAAGCACGGCGCAGTGGCTTGCCGCCGCTTGCGTCGTCTGCTCCTGTATCACACCAAATCTGCTGCCGTGGCCGATTTGGCGCTGGAGGCCGCGCGCGACTGTGGCGGCTCCTAACGTATGCACGGTGCCCTATAGCTAGCTGAAGTGCGCCACCCTTTCCCCTTTGTTTTTGACAGCGACCGCTGCGAATCAGCCAATGTAGGGTTCGAAGGTATTCGCCACGCGCTCGCGTGTTCCAGCTCATATTGATCACGATAGTACACTGCCTGCACAAGAAACAGCGTGGCACCCGGCAGCACAGTGATGGCTTAGTAGGCGACATGCACCATGCAGCCATTGCATGCAACAAAGAATCGCTGATCCTTGCTCATCTGATCGTTTCACAACCACGCGCACACGCAAAGGGGCAAACACACGATGCGACGTCCCAACCTTCGGCCGCTATGGTCCTAAACGGAAGTTTGAAATAGCAGCAAAGTATCACCTACTATGATCGCATCGCTTTTAGAAGAAAAAAAAATATAGTTGAAAATTCGAAAAAAAACATCTTATCGTTTACAGTTAATTTCAATGAGATGAAAAATATTGAAACCGCGTGCATTGTGAGTGATCGCAGGCTGTAGCAACTTAACTACGCTCGCTCTGCATGCAATAACTTTCTCGCCGTGTGTTGCACGCCATCGCACGAAACACCGAGCGCTAACAGCACGAAATAACAACACACCAAAAGCAATGCGAGGTTCGTGGTGATCTCAGGTGGCGATTATCACACGGCGGGCTCGCCAATAGACCTGCACATATGCGTTACATACAGCGCTATCTTTGCATGTACAGCGGCCCTTTTTTTTTTTTTTTTTTTTTGAACCTGACCGCGCGAGCGTCGACCACCGAGTCAAAATAAGCGCCCATTGCCGGCGTCGCGGTGTGCGGTTTCTGGAACAGCCTCGCAGAAGGCAGCGGCACAGGACAATTCATCAGGCACATGCGCGTAATCTCGTTCACTTCGCTGCCGTGCTTCGTCATACGGCGCTTATCGACTGGGCCGTTGACGCTCGCACGTTCAGGTAAAAAAAAAAAAAAAAAAAGGGCGGCTGTACGGTCACGCGATCAAAGTTATAGTTTTACACATTCCTTATTTTCACCTCACCTCAAACACAGCTATTAAGAGTGCGCGCGTGCAACATACAAAGCACGTAGTGTCACAGAGGAAACGAGTGTTTCGGTCATCTCGAAGCTGACTCCAACGCGAGCCTTTCAACAACTGATAAAGGTGCACTAGCACAAGCACACACACCAAAAAAATAACGCACAATGTTCATTCGGAATAACTTACCATGTGTCCGCGGGTTCAAAATTGCTGGTAACGACGACGACTTCGTATGAATCGCACTGCACGGCCGCCGCCGATCAAAATGGCTGCCCCAACGAACGGAACGACGGGGCTCGCGACGCACCCTTCCCGCGCTCCAGTCCACATTCTGACGTGCTCCTCCGCTGCGCATGTAGTTCGGCACGCAGCGGAATCCAAAGGGGGCGGTTCTTACGAACGAAAAAGAAGAGCGTTGGCGCAGCGCGGGTTATTTCAAACTTGCCTGCTGAAGTAACTTTTGAGAAGTTGACGCTGAGGCTGAGAACGATTCTGTTTGCTATTAGTTCTTGACCAAATGGGCGCACGTGAATACACCCTTCTGCCCAGCGCCGATATTTTTTTTTCGTTACTCCCATTTTACATCGGTTCAACTCCCATATTACCTAATTTTTGATGATAAGGGCAAAATAGCGGTTTCCGCCCATTTTATCCCCTGCCGAGGGAGTTCGTATCTCGGTCTTTGGTGGTAAAAGGGCATATCACCTGCTAAAAACGCCCATTTGGGCTAATTGGAGTGTACAGTGTAGGACAACTACCTTAACACTTCATGGTTTCCATAAAGCACTTACGATACACATCCGGGTGAGGTCCCTGTATATTTATAGTGATGAACCCCTGTAGGCTATATGAACATAGCCATTGAAATTGTGTGCTGGCTGAAGGGAATAATGTCGGCGGTTTTGCATTTCTACGCTGCTTATAACCACCTCGAAGGTGCGTCAGCTTTACATTACAAGTTCAAAACCGTATTTCACATACCGCGTCTCTTGAGGACTCTTAGATTTCTTCTTTTTTAGTGACAGACTGATTGCTCTTCCAAGAAATCCCACTCTAGCATCGCCTTCGGTTTGCTGAATATTCAGAAAGGTATTTAAAAAAATAGAAGCGGTATGAAACTGATGGTTCGTGCTAAAAGTTACATTATATACATATTGTGTCGAAGCGCAAGATCCCTTAAGAAAAGGGCCGAATAACTGTCAGGGTGATCAGTGAAATTTAATGACATTGAGACAGCGGACGTTTTTCTTGTGAGCAGATGACATCGTTGCAGCAGCTGGTGAAACAGATCTCCACGGCGCGCTTATTTCTACGTGCCCTCCGAAATCGCTTCTGAAGGTCGAATACGCGCAAAGTTATTCCAAGAAATACACCTTAGGGCAGGAATTCCGACATGCGAGATACACTACCGGACACCTATGTGAAGTATCAGGGTCGCCTTCAGTTGTTACTTTTCTGTGTGTGTATGATGTAGTCAGAAAATTACGTCTGCCACGTTAGTTACTCCTGGCTGATTTGAATACTGTGGGAGTACGCGAGCAAAGAGACGCTGAACAGATTTGCTTCTCTGTGCTTGCTTCTCTGTGCCCATAGACACACATTAGGATCAATAGTTATACTCGGCATTAGTCAGCTTTGTCATAGCCCCCATTAACACGTCAGCACAAGTAGCATTGATTGGAACGTATTCAGGATGCGTACAGTATTTATGATATATGTGATAAAGAGACCGGGTGTGCAAACATGGACACAAGAATGAAGTCAAGTGGTGTCTTGACATCTCTCTTGTGTCCGTGTTTGCATGACCAGTCTCTTTATCATAAGCTTATCGTTGACGTATGCGTTATCACTTGAGAGCATATATGCCTTGCTCTTGCCGCTATCCCATTCATGGTTTTCGCGAAACTTACATTATGAGCGCAATATCCCATTAACACCTCTCAGAGCAGCGGACACGCCGGCTGGCGTACTCGGCCCTCTTTGCACGGGCAAGCATTGTCCACTAAACCACTTTGCCCACTAAAAACCTAACGTTCGATATCGGCTAATGCTTCGTCAGAATATTCGGATATTTTTTCAAAAAAAGAACACACGTCTATTCTCAGAACCATGCAGTATTCAGCAAGACGTAGAAAAAAGTCACGCAAAGCTGGATCACAGCACAGCTATGGGGCACCTAGCTGATCCTGGCTTGGCTAGGCCTTCACCCTCTCACCTCTCTCTCCTTCCCACGTCTTGCTCCCCACGTCGTGCTTTCTTTTTTTTCTATCTTTTTTTAAAGGGACACTAAAGCCAAATTCTCGCGCCTTGTATCGTTTTCGTCTTTCTACCCTTTCTTCCTATTTCTTTCTTTCTGTCCGTCTCTCAGTACTTGTTCTCCCCTCTTACCCACTTTCATATCTGTCCTTATTCTCACTGCACTTTCCCACCACCTTGCTATACTACATAATGGTATGCTCTGCTCCGCTAGCGTGCCTGGATGGCCGAGCGGTTAAGAAGCTCGCCTTCTGATAATGAGTTCGAATCTCGCCTCGTTATAAAAATTTTTCCAACGAATTTCTCCCGTGCTCTAGCTTTATTTCTATTTATTTCTGACTCTATTTTTCTATTTGTTTATTTATTTCTCTCGGTTTGTACTCCTTCTCTCACTCATAAGAGCTATCGTATCCCGCACAGAAGAAATTGGCGCTCGTGCTTTCAGGGCGAAAGAAGAAATGAAGAAAGCGACGACGATGAAGAAGTGTACGAATAGAGCGTGTGCAAGCTCATTAGGATGATAATTTCTGTTTGCTCCACACGGACTAACGGTAGGCTTCAGTAGCTCCGATGTTTAAACACTCGTCACTTAAAGGCACCAACAACCAATTTTTATGGTACCTTTTTTTCTGTTTTTTTTTTAGCGCAACAGAAAGCTTAACAGTCAGAGTGTGTAATCGCTGAATGGTAACGTGGAAAATGGCGTGAACCATTTGTAACAAGAATTTTTCTATGTGCGACGAATATGAGGTCATATACACACGTGATAGCACATGCTGCAGACAGTGAGTACGAGAGCGGCTCGTGTTCGAGCACGGTGGTTTGCTGTACATTCGTGCACAGCGCGCACATGTCCAGAGGCTCGACTTGTTCTACAGGCAGGCCGCAAAGGTAGCGCCGCTTCTCACCGTGCAAATCCTTTTGCCGCATGGATGGGTAATAATATACATGCTCTAATTTTCAGAACTAATTATGGCGCACATGAGAGCAATCAGACTACGTGAGTACATATACGAAAGTGATGGACTCTGTAACCTAGCTTCCAGGCTCTTGCGCTAGGCTGCACGACACACGGTTTTTGTTACTTTTAAAGACGGTTTAAAAACATAAATCCTACTCACAACGCGAAATGGTTGCTCGTATCGGTCGCTATACTTCACGGTGTTTTTATTTCAACCAAAATGTAATCAGACGTTCTACCCAGTAATAGAAGAGCCAGAATCTACCAAATACAATTAGTTCAAAGGCAGCTGTCAACGCAAGAACAACGAAGACATAACTCGTGAAGCTTATCTGTTCCCACGTAAGAAGAACGACACCAAATACTTTGGAACTTTGATCAATATCGCTTTATTATATTGTACATTCCAAAATAACTCGGCACCAGGCTAATAAATAGGAGCTAATAGATGTATTTGTATAATATATTTCCACAGTCATCTCACTTTCCATCCTGAAAGAAGAGCCAGGAAAGAAATAGTCCAGGTCCCACTTGTATCTTCAATGACGCCGTTTAACTGCCGCAAGTGGCATGACAGGTAGGCGTGACGCTTTCGTGTGCAGTCGGCGGAAAAATAAACGCAAGAATTTGGAAAAATTGTTATGAACAAAGGTCGCTGACGCGAGCTTTCTAGTATCTTTTCATATTGAAACAAGGTATAGTAAACATAATAACCAATCAGAAGGCAGTCATGGGAAAAACACTTCAGAAGCAGGTATCGCCTAGTAGCTCTTCCTCGTAAAAATTCTAGTCATTCTGTAATGACTTCTGTCAGAGTTTCATAAAGTTTTACCATAATAATATCAAGTGGTCTGTAGGCTTGCGTGCCTTCACTTCAAACTTGAAATCACTGATGGGGTTTGATGTTAGAATGCTCGTTCAACAATCCATTTTGACGTATGCAAGCAATGACAGCAACTTTGTTACTACTAAAAACCTTGAGAAATACCAAGCATGGAAGGAATAAGAACATTACCTGCAACACCAGGATTATACGCTTTGATGAAAGGTGGAGCTGTGAACATTTAGTAGGATATTATGCTCTCACTTTTTAGGTAGACATTACGATGCGGTTGGATATTATTATCAACTGACTTGTACTTCCTTTCATCTTACTTATCTAAATATGCTTTTGGAAACTGCATTTGGCCCAAGAAGTGTCACGCTAGGAGTAGATTGGGATGCTCTGGATATTGCTAGCTTGATGGAGAACAGAGAGCGTATGTAAACCCTGTCTTGTTTTATTCCTTACGCTTAGTTTTCAGCCGACTACACACGATACCTTCAGAAGGAAAGCATGCACCAATATTACAGGGTGTCAGGGAATGCTAAACGGTACCGCTTCTGCTTTAAGAGTAGATATAGAATATGCAAAGTTGCCACAGTCCAATAAAATATAGCGCAAAATACACTTCTAGCATTTGGAGCGGATCTAAAGTCGCATACGACGCACTCACGGGTACACTTCCTTCAAACACTGACCCTGAAGGAGGCAAAAGTTAGACAAAAATCTACACCTCTCTAGCCTTTTATAAAGTGCCGAAAAACAATTCAAAGAATACATGTTGCCTTCTTTCTCCGAGGTCTGAAAAATTGCTCTTTTTTGCCGTGAAATCTCAAAGTATAAACATATTGCACGTGAACTTTGATGCCCTAAACGTACAATGCGACCCTGCGCGAATTCGGAACAGGGTGTTTCTTATCAGTACCAAGGCTTGTGGGGTAAGAAAATACCCGGGACAACGCAACCTGGCTTATATTAAATATAATTATCTACCACACTGCATCGAAAAACAAGTGCCAACTTCTTCACTAAATATGCAGCACTACGGCTGCGTTTTCTCAGAGTGTGAAGAGTTGTTACGTGGAATGAGGGTTGGTGGTGAAGAGTAATAGACTTAGGATAACTGTACCTACAGTCGTGATAACACCGCGAAGAACAACTGCACTGGTAAGAACTTTACACATCGACATATCGCTCAAGGAGCCAGAGAAATGCAGACATAACACTGCATGGGGACATAATACCCAGAGACGAAAGTTACAGAAAGGAAAGTGGCCAACGCACAACATCAAA
>JALIZH010016283.1:0-75226 GCA_030522465.1 Rhipicephalus appendiculatus | reverse complement strand
ATATCCAACTATCTCCACCTCAATAGTAGCCCTACTCACCACCTTATTTATTCGCTTAGTCATTCAAGCATTAAACGAAATATACAGATCATATAGGCTACAGCTCGCCAGGCACATGTTAGTTCCATACACTTTTTATCCTACCAACAAGCTCGGGCAAGTACACGTAAAACGCGACCTTATACAAGTACAGGGGGTTCTTGCGAATCAACATTAAACCTGAGGTTTCATTTAAGAAATCTCAATATCTGGCTTTGCGTGATGCAAAGTATGTATCGATGCACTCTTATGATGAAAAATTCGTAAACAAAAGGTATGCTGGAGCCGACGTCTTCAAGACTGCAACTGCTTTTCTTAGCGCAAGTGTTTACAAGGTTCGTACTACTTCGTACCCTCTCCTCCCATCTAAACAAAGCAGGGCCGGGAAAGGGCAATTGCGAAAACAGGGTTAGGGGTGGGGGGAGAAGGAGTGGTCGCGGTTCCGAATCGGGCGAGTCTAAAGGGAAGAGGAATAGCCAGTGAGACACAAAGAAAGCTGGAAGCACGTTCACGACCTTGCGACTTGCATCTCACGCATATCAAATTGCAAATTTATAAATGCACACTCGCCTCTCTAAAATCTAACAATCTGGGAATCTCGCTGAGTTGATGTTAAGGCATACCAGTGAAACCGCTGCACACCGTAATAAGACTACTACCTGAAATCCTTAAAGCGCGTATCCTTAAAGCCAAGAAAGGTCCTTGAGACAGATGATGAGTGTTCTAGAAGAAAAAGAAGCTCCAAAGAGCGCAATTTTGGAAGTACATGTATTATTCATCACGCACAAAGATGCGGTTACCCTAATCTATCTTAGCGGGAGTTTACACTATCCAATGCAAGTTGTTAGGTAAGTTCGAGACAAGATAGCTTGTATTACCATTTTAAGCTCGATGATACACTCCTTCTGGGTAACCCATCAGGCAAGCCTTCCTTTCCTCAGCTGGCAAAGAACACAGAGATTGCGCTGATCCCGAACAATGCGCTCACGACTGCAATCCGTGAATGACTCTTCCGCAGGTCCCTGCAGGAGAACGAGCTCGGGGAGATTGCGGAGGCGCCGTTTCGGATTCTGCTGTCTTTGGAGAGGCTGTGAGCTCTTGTTACGCGTTCGCGCGGCATCCGTGGCTGAGCGTTCAGATACAGCCTTTACCAGTGTATAGTTTCGGAACCTGTAAGTACTATACCCTCAACTGTGGCGCGCTCCTTTGCAGGCACCTGAACGACAACCACATTCGCACGGTCCAGAAGGGAGCCCTGCAGAACCTCAGGCAGCTGAGACGCCTGTAAGAGCAGCGCGGGATATTACGTGGCACACTTTCCAATAATTTCATTGTGCAACTCACGATCAACAGTGTTCGTACTAATTCTTGAAAATAATTATTATGAACACACACGGAAGACACATAAAAGAAAGCTCTTCCTGTGTTCGTACTAATCAGCTCAAAACAACGGAAAACATTCCGTTGCTTCGCGCTGAAAAATAAGTAACCATCCTTTCCAACTCTCCCAACTTCACAAATCTTTAAAAGCACGAGACAGCTGGAAAACAAGGTAGAAGTTGGGTCTCATATTTGTCCGGTCTAGCGACATTAAAAAAGGCCATTCACGAATGCCAACTTGCCCAGCTTGTTGTTTTACTGCAACCATATGTTCACATGCAGATTGCATGTCTGGGTTAGCTGTAAATAGCTATTGCTTACGTTGAATGTCTTGAAGGGTTAGTTAGTTCTTTGTGATCACTGATTTATAAATGCGAGCACGAATCAGAAAACAAGACACCACGCAAGAAGAGAAATGGAACGACCTGGTGCAGGATACCAACACATTGATGTGTGTGTGTGTGCATAGGCGTGCGCACGAGGGGGGGGCAGAGGAGGCGGCCGCCCCCCTAGTCCCCTAAGGACATAAGAGGGGGGGGGGGGCGCAAAGTCTGCCCCATACATTGACTTAATAGGGAAGGAGGGCGCTGCGACGAACCTTCGCCCCCCCCCCTGAACGGTAACCCTGCGCACGCCTGTGTGTGTGTGTGCGTGTGTGCGTGCGTGCGTGTGTGTGTGTTTGTGTGTTTGTGTGTTTGTGTGTGTGCGTGTGTGTGTGTGTGTGTGTGTGTGTGTGTGTGTGTGTGTGTGTGTGTGTGTGTGCGTGCGTGCGTGCGTGCGCGCGCGTGCGTGCGTGCGTGCGTGTGTGTGCGTGTGTGTGTGTGTGTGTGTGTGTGTGTGTGTGTGTGTGTGTGTGTGTGTGTGTGTGTGTGTGTGTGTGTGCACTTACCGATCAATGTTTAGGTATTACTTACCTAAATACATTGTTTTATTCACACATTAAATAATTCCACATATCAAACATACACACATACACTACGAGAAACGAGGTCGATCCGGAACCTTTACTTTTAGCGCAAAGAACAAATGATGGCACGAAAAAAGACACGCTCGTGCTAAAACTAAATACATGCAGTACTCACTACCCAACCAGCATGTTTTATTAAATTTAGAAGCTTGACGAGAATTTATCAGAACTGAGCAATAAGTGATGGAATAGAAGATAACATTACGTTACGAAAGGACAATACAGTGGTTTGGATTACAGAGCAAACGGGGGCATCCGAAAGTTTCGTTGACATCAAGGGGACCAAATGAAGTTCAGCAAGATTTTCAATGACCAGACATCCAGTGGTTGAACATAGCGAGGGATCTAATAACTGCCAAGAGACGTAAAGCGCAATAAAGGATGGTTGGGAGTATTAGTAATGAAATTACATTAGGAAATTTTCAGGTATGAGATTATCTCAGATGGCGTAAAACAAAGGCTTCTCTGATCGTAGTGATAGACAGTCATCCTGCAGTACACATAAATAAGCCAGTATTCCGGAATGCTTGAAGGAAACGACGCGAAGGAAGCATTAAGAGGAAAGAGGACAGCACTCACTGCACAATGAATGTTTTATTACCCGGAAGCCGGTTTTATATACAAGTAGAACCCACACGTGCGGAAAACATGGAACCTCGTCAGAGGTATACGTTACACCGTTCCTATAGCAATAACATTGACTTCAGAATCTTTTTTCTTTCTTTAAGCTTGACCCTAAGGTAGTTATCGAGTCTATGTTATCTCCTACACGAGTGTCCGTAACCTGGGTGCATCCGTTCTGTATTTTATGGGCCTGTTTATCATAGGCGTACGTGAACCCGCTTCCGCGCTATAAAGCTTTCAGCTCCCGTAGACAGGCACCATCTCGGTCTCTTTCTTCTGATGTCACTCATGTCTGCGCGCTGCATTTCCGGCTTGTTGACAAGCCTTGAACCCTTCGTTACGTTCTACTAGGCATGAATATATTATTCTCCCGAAGACATGAAGCTGGGATAGCTTGATTGGGTCCCGCAAAGCTTTGCCCTTCACTATTGTGTGCACGCAAGCTGTCGTCTGAGTGTACCCGTGTGCCAGACTCTTCCTACATTACACGACGCGTGCGCACAGGCTTACTTCCTCCGTGTATACCCGCCCCCTCCTCAAGCAAAAACAGCGGGTATAACCAGCTGAAAGCGGACATTGCTTGTTGCTACATTCGACTGTTAATACGTTTGTCTGTTCTTGCCCCATCACCTAACGCTTTTCCGTATTAACACTGATGTAAACTATTATTTCTTATAAATACTAAGCATTGTATATAACAAGGCTTTCGCAGAGCTTTCATGTTCATATATAGGTGCTTAAACTGGCAGCAGACATTACGTGTGTGTTGGGCTACAGATAATTTCAGCGGGACACCAGACCTTTGTTAACTGCAGTATCCTAGAAAGTTCAGACGCATTAATAAGTTGCCTTAAAATACAACGATGCACGCAAATGCCTCGTTTTGTGTGAAGTGCTTTTCCTTTGGCAATTTCCGCAACATCACTGGCGCAGATAAACGAGAACAGTGGCAAATATTTCTTTGTTAAGCCCCATTAAGAAGCGTGAGAAACCACGCATTGTCTACCTGCAGGCGTTTGGATGGCAACCCGCTGTTATGCGACTGCGGCCTCGTCTGGTTCACACAGATGCTTCGAGAGAAGCAGACCATTACGCAGGCCAGCGGTCAGTGCTCCCAGCCGGACTCCCTACGCGGCAGACCTCTGACATCACTGGACAGCGGCGACTTCGCTTGCGGTGAGTGCACTTACATCCCCTTTTCCTCTCGTTACATTTGTTACGCCTAGATTGTAATAACGTTGTCATTAGCCTTTTCATTTAGTCGTTCGTTAATTCTTCCAAACAATTACATTAAAGTTGAGGACAGCTGCACGTTTTGCACTTACAGTACCAATCAGTGGCGTAAATCCAGAAAAAAAATCACAAGGGGGGACGCACATCGCGGCCATTTTGTTTTTATAAATGTTTTATTTTTTCTATACAAAAATTAAAATCATCCCTTGAAATGAAATTGAAAAGAGAACGTGGGTTTCTATCTCGCGTAATTTCATAATTCTATTGAGTGTTTCTGAAACCGATCGAGTGGCAGTTGCGATTCCAATATTTTCACAGATGATACACCGCTACACGCTACAAAAAAAAAAAAGAGTGTTAAAAAAAAGTTGAACGCGCTATACTTAACTGTCAAGCCATTTAGATATGTGATGTTTGAAAGAGAAATTTCAAGGGGGGGACACCTACAGGGGGTGTCGACCCCAGCCTGAGCACAAGGGGGGTCAGGACCCCCCCTGACCCCCCCCCCCCATGATTTACGCCCCTGGTACCAATCATACCAGGACAGCCGTGTAGGCGAAAAAGCCGCGTGGTCTCTTATGCTTTCGCCTAAGAGAATTCGAAGGCAAAGGCCATTTACATTTTTTCTGTTTAAAATGTACTAATTCCCAATCACCTCAAAGCTTTCTGCCTCTCACGTGGTTTTGCAGTGCCTACGGTATCGGTCTACCTTGACGTCATCATCTGACGTCACGTCATGTGACGGAATAGAGGCGTCATGATTACTTCATAATGGTGCCACAAATTTTGGCGGTCTGTGACGTGTTGATGACGTCATCACATTTTTTTTAATCGTTCGTACTGACACCGAGTGTCACTTTTTCGCGTTTGATGAGGCATCTAAGGCTTTCGCCTTAATATCTGTCGTGTTTGCTTAGCAGGTAAGGTGTCGCACTCCTAAGGTCGGGGACACGGGTTCGATTCCCGGCCAGGGCAGCCATATTTAGACGAGGGCGATACGCGAGAAGTTGTAAAGGAATATGTCTACTTAGGACAGGTAGTAACCGCGGAGCCGAACCATGAGAGTGAAGTAACTAGAAGAATAAGGATGGGATAGCACATTCGGCAAGCATTCTCAAATCATTAATGGTAGTCTACCGTTATCCCTCAAGAGGAAGGTATATAACAGCGGCATCTTACCGGTACTTACCTACGGAGCAGAAACCTGGAGACTTACAAAGAGGGTTCAACTTAAAATGAGGACGACGCAGCGAGCGATGGAAAGGAAAATGATAGGTGTAACCTTAAGAGACAGGAAGAGAGCAGAGTGGGTCAGGGAACAAACGGGGGTTAAGGATATCATAGTTGAAATCAAGAAGAAGAAATGGACATGGGCCGGGCACGTAGCACGTCGGCAGGATAACCACTGGTCATTAAGGGTAACTGACTGGATTCCAAGAGAAGGAAAACGCGTGAGGAGGAGACAGAAAATTAGGTGGGTAGATGAGATTAAGAAGTTTTCAGGTATAACGTGGCAGCAGAAAGCACAGGACCGGGTTGCTTGGCGGAACATGGGAGAGGCCTTTGCCCTGCAGTGGGCGTAGTAAAGCTGCTGCTCATGCGGCTGATGATGATGATGATGATGACCTGCGAGAACACCCCGTGCACTTAGGTTTAGCCGCTCGTTAAGGAACCCCAGGTGGTCGGAGCTAATCCAGAGTCCCCCCATCACGTCGTGCCTCATAATCGCATCGTGGTTATTGCACGTATGTCCACAGAAATTATCTCGGCTGAAACACTAGTGGTAATACTAGCACATGGAAATATAGATTATTGTGATTCTCTCGACTGATGCGGTGCACACTGTACGTGAATCTTATAGCAGCAGCAGTGGCCTTTCACATGTAATGGTTTTCGGAAATACTCGATCTATCTCTGGAACATTAAACCGGGTTCTAAGAAGAACCGATTTCTTTTGTTTAAGTATGTACAGCCTTAAGCAAATGTGTATAAAACAGCCTTCATTCCTTTGTGAAGGCAGACAACACTGAGTCAGCAAGCATATTTTTTCTAATGACCATGTAGCATGTCATTAGATGGTTGCGAGATTGTCGTTCAATTTAAAATAGATGAACAGTTTTTCGTTCTTTCTTTTTTTTATTTTTCTTTATTTTTTATTTCATTTCATTTTATTTTTATTCTTTTGTTGACCTGCTGCAGTGCACTAGCAATTGCGGCCATCTCTGTGCAACATCCAAAAAGAGTACTCCTTTTAAATATCGTTTTCGTTGTGGTGAATGCTACGGCTTCGTGTTTCTGTTCCCATTAGGCCATTTTGAGAAACACTAAATTGCCTTAAAGGGGTAAGGATACGACAATTATCAGTTGTCGTTTTCTTTTTTTTTTCTTCCTTTCGCGTCAAAGGAAAGGCCAAGTCCTCGAGGGCCAGGAAATGTACTGATATACGTGAGTGCGCGCTGAAAAATCAATTACAGCATGTTTTTGAGAGCTAGCTTCAGTTCTACCATACCATGACGTGACGACACGGTATGAGCTTCTCGTCCCGTACTCTCGCAAGATGTCGTGACGTTTCTACGGCCGACTCTGCTGGTGACGCGTGAGCGGCCATTCTGTAAGTTTTGGCACCTGAAGTCATCACAACTAACGATACTGGTGCGTAAAGTTAACAGAACTGATACTGTAGCCTAACGTCACGTTAGTGTCGATGCCAGTAGGTGCATCATGCCAAAATTCGATCTATATGTCAAAACGAAATGTCTTATCAGCATTTCCTGTGCTTCACACTTGCTTAGGACTGTCTCGGTATAAAAAAAATCACGCCATATCCACGAAGTGAATGATGATGAGTGGGCGAAGCTCGATCGTTTTCATCCATGGCAGAAAGAGAACGTGTGGTCTGGAGCGCGCTTATACTTCATGGTCATCAGCGTCATCGTCATCGTTATCACGTGTAGTGGGTACATTCTACTATACTGCGTCATCGTCATCTTTATCACGTGGAGTGGGTACATTCCACTATACGTGGCTATCTTACTACTACTACTACAGAGGAGGGACAGACCCACACCCTTAGGAGAGAGAGACACAACATTTATTAAAAAAACTTCCCCATCTCCCGCTAAAGGGAACCATGTGTGGATGCGAAGCAGCGGGGAGATGGTTATCTTGAGCGGGAGAAACGTCGCCGATCTCGTTTCGCGGCAGCGGCCCGGGCGCTCATCGCGGCGCTCCACAGGAGAGAGAATGAGGCACGCGCGCTCCGTCATTTTCATACCGCGGAACTACCGAGGTGCCCCCCAGCGGAGTATGGAGCTGTCGCACCACCTGTCGTGCGCGCCGCTCCGTAGAACATTCCTAGAGGAGAGAACGGGGGGGGACCGTAGGAGAGGAGAGAGAGAGGGGGGAGGGGACACGCATGCGCTGTCGGGGTGTGGGACGCGGGAGCCGCTCCGTAGAGTAGAGGATTCCTAGAGGAGAGAGGGGGGAGAGGACGCGCATGCGCTGTGGGGATGTGGGACGCGGGAGCCGCTCCGTAGAGTAGAGGATTTCAAGAGGAGAGAGGGCGAGAGGACGCACATGCACTGTGGGTATGTAGGCCGCGGGCACCGCTCCATAGAGGAGATGATTCCAAGAGTAGAGAAAGCGGGTAAGCGTAGGAGAGGAGAGATAGAGGGAGAGGACGCGCATACGTTGTGGGGGGGTGTGGGAGACGCGGGGGGCCGCTCCGTAGAGTAGAGGATTCCTAGAGGAGAGAAAGGGGTTGAGTGCAGGAGAGGGGAGAGAGGTGGAGGGGACGCGCATGCGCTGTGGGGGGGGTAGGACGTGGGCGCCGCTCCGTGGAGTAGAGAATTCCTAGAGGAAAGAAAGGGGGTGAGGGTAGGAGAGGAGAGAGAGAGAGAGGAGGAGGGGACGCGCATGCGCTGTGGTGGTGTGGGACGCGGGAATGAGGGACGGACTAAGCCCTCCCTCCTCTCAAACACATGCAAGCAAGATCAATGAATGGAGTCAACCTGGGCGACAGACACCACCTGCCTAGCCATGGCTAAGCAGCCTCTCTGTGCTCTTAGCCATGACTCTGGTGACTGTGGTAGTGGTTGACGGCCTTATATTGTACTACAGTGTTCTGGTTCGCATAGTGGGTGCTTCCCTACTTCATGAAAGTGGCCGGACGCGGGACGCGGGAGGGACGCGGGAAGGACGCGGGAGGGAGGGACGGACATAGCCCCGAGCATAAGAATTTTCGCATCTAAAAAAAAAGTGGGAGCTTCGCCCCTAAAAAGATTTGTATACCACAGTAAACTCAGCTCCGAAAATTGGCGTCAGTACCCCATTAAAATAGGCCACGGCGGTCGCATTTTGGTGGAGGTGAGATGACAGAGGCCCGTGTACTGTGCGATGTCAATGCACGTTAAAGAACACCAGATGGTCGAAATTTGCGGATCCCTCGACTACCGCGTCCCTCGTAATCATATCGTGGTATTGGGACGTAAAACCACACACATTACCCCATTAAAATCTATTTCTTTCCTTCCAGAGAGGCCACGCATTGTGCAAGAGCCGCAACCCCAAGAAGTGGAGCTGGGCGAATCCGCCAACCTGACCTGCAAGGCAGCGGGGGAACCCAGACCGGACGTCTACTGGACCCAAAACGGGTACGGTATACGCACCGCGTCACGACAGCATATGCCGTGTTTCACAGTCTGCGATCGTTTTGTGAACTTCTCACAGACAGAATCTACGGTACGGGTTTGAAATGCGTGCATCGTCCGCATCGGTGAGGCAGATGTTACGATGCACGGCTGCTGAGGAAGAAGTCGCGGTTTCCGTACCGGCCGTGGCGGTCGCGTTTCGACGGAGGGAAACGCCAGAGGCCCGTGTAATGTGCGATGTCGGTACATTTCAAGTAATGCCATTATGGTCAAAATTTACCGAGCCCTCCCCTAGGGCGTTCATCATACTCATATTATGGTTCTGGAATGTACAACCCAAATCTGTGCATCGAGAGAATTAAATCTGGCACGTGTTCTGGCAAACGCTGAGAGCCACGGGCATGAAATTGGCTGTTATTTGTCTTGTAAAGACATACGGAAAGCTTGGTGGTGTATGCCTTGACGTAACCTTACTTCGCTTTTCCTTCCTACTTACCTTCGCTTGTATCACCGCTTATAACCCTTAAAGCGGCGTCTATTCGCGCATCAAAAAAATGTGCAATGTGTCCGGCACATACGGAAAGCTTGGTGGTGTATGCCTTGACGTAACCTTACTTCGCTTTTCCTTCCTACTTACCTTCGCTTGTATCACCGCTTATAACCCTTAAAGCGGCGTCTATTCGCGCATCAAAAACATGTGCAATGTGTCCGGCTTTGTGAAATTAGGTTATTCTTCAAACATGCTACACTAATCATTATATGTACCGATAGCTTTTTCATTCCACAGTCGTTTCAATGTCCTTTCAAAACGTTATCAAGGGAAAAAGGTGGATCTAGGTGGCTGTTATTGTAGCTACATTTGCTTAAGAGGCCAGAAAGTTTTGAATTGGAATCTGTCTAAATCCATACAACTTCTTGCTTACCGCAATCTTCTTGCATGCCGTAATGTGTTGCGTGCCTGCGTGGCTAAGAAGCAATAATTAATGTTTCTTATTTAAGACTTAAAATTAGGCTTAGACAAGGAATAGATATAAATAGCAGAAATAATTTGTCGTCATCATAGTATGTATAGCAGGGCGTATGCCTAACCAGAAACCATGGTTTAGAATAGACTTTAAGCATTTTCGCACTCGTATCTACCACGGTTTAGAATAATCTTTAAGCTCTCGTATCTACCTCCAAGAGATGGATATACGGTTTGTGCTTTACTATCAGTATAGCTATGTGTATAATAACCAGATTATCAAGAATCTGCATTGTTTGCACGTTAACCCAGAGCAGCGTTCGTACGTATACCTCTGCAAAGGCAGGTCTATATCGAAGTTGCCCCAATGCTGTTTTAATGATATTACAATTAACGCTTTGCCGTTAGCGACCTGGTCGTCCATTCATCGAGTTCAGTAGTGCGCAGTGTTACTTCCAATAAGAACTACGCCATCGGCTTGTGCTTCCATTCTAGCATAATTCTACAGTATTGCAGCTCATAGAAACATGGATGCTGGCACGGGACATAAAGACATGGACGCACTCTTCACTTGTGCCACCATTTGTATGCGCTACGATATTGCTTTATTAATCGTCTCAGCTAGGAGGCTAGCTATAGCAAAGAAACTAGACGAAAATGTCTGGTGTCGTGGCTACGTCTAGCGTTTACGCAGGACACAAATTGTTATGTATTCAATGATGTCATTCCAACGAGCATAGATTGCAGCACTGGTTTCCATTACAGCGTTGACGTGTACTTCGGAGGTCGGAGTGATATCGACATGCTCGAAGACGGTACACTGGTCATTCGCTCGGCCAAAGAAGATCACGAGGGCGCCTACCGGTGCAGAGCGGAGAACGCGGCTGGAGCAGTGACCTCCAGAAGTGCGCAACTAAGCGTCGTAGCTAAATTGGAAAACTATGTAGACAGACAAGGTAAGTGGGTGGTATGTAAGTTCTCTGCTTCTCTTTTGTCTCATATAAGCTAACCTAAAACAGTACTAACTATCTGTAGGAGCCATAGAATTTGCGGTTAGAACTTTAAGTTCATGATATTGTACTCAGAAGTCGGCAGGGGCAAAACCTCGTGCATTTCCTGTTTTTGTTGGGTTTTCAAACGTTTGGTTTCGGCTAATGCGATAGGCCAAAAACAGCCATTGTTCCTCGAGTGCAGCTGGACATCGGCCTGGAGCGTTGGCCGACTACTTTGGCGAACTGAACAAAGACCGAACGAGCGCAAAATACGGCCCCTACACGAAGAACAGTAGCCCCATCTTGGAATGAGTGATATGTTTAATGGGTTCACAGTTGCCGACTGTAGATCTATCACTGACTTTCCCGTCCTTGCTTTGCCTTTTTCTCCACTGAAGCACTTCCAAAATTTTCCACACAAAAAAAAAATTATTTCATGAAAAATTGTCGGTCAACTCATATCATATGCATGTAAGCTGCATAAACGCGCTCCTGATAAACCCATTTGACTTATATGAGTAAAATTTAGTACATTTGGCTATGTTACCACACAAATTACAATAATCATAATTAGAAAAAATATAATCGTGTTCCTCCATTTCTTTTTCGTGAAGGTTGCCATGATATCGGTAACTGTGCACGTTGGGATGTGCTGATCTGCATATTATAAGTAACGCTCCTGGAAATGTTCGAGCAGCGTTTGACTATACGTTGACACAACAGTACATATGTAACGCTTATCACATCGTTAAAAAAGCGTATAGCCAACACTGCAGCCTTAGTTGGAATCGCCTCGTGTGGCTCTGTGGTAGAACTGAAGCCTTGGCGCGGCTCTGGGGCAGAGCACCTGACTGCCATGCAGAATGCCTGGATTCCATTCCGGCTCGAACCATGAATTTTCTTTGCTCAATAATCACAATCAAATCAATTTTTTTTTATTCCGGTGTACAGCGAACACTGTATACCGAGGAAATTGGGCTAAAGGTGTGTCAATACACCTGACGAGGGCCCAACATCCCTTCGGTAGGATTTCATGAGGCTTCCATAAGGATTTTTCTCTCATCGACAACGCCGCCGACGTAAGCACAGGATTTTCTGTGACATGGGTTCTTTATAAGCTGCCGAGTTAAGGTTTCCAGAGTATATTCTCACTGTCCCTGGTATAGACTGAATTAGGGCGCATACCCGCCTGCTACGGGCCGTGATGAGTGGGTATCTGCCACACGTGTCTGGTGGAAAGGTTTTAAATGCGAAGCATTTCTTAACGAACTTTGGCGACATTGAGCGTATCTATCTATCTATCTATCTATCTATCTATCTATCTATCTATCTATCTATCTATCTATCTATCTATCTATCTATCTATCTATCTATCTATCTATCTATCTATCTATCTATCTATCTATCTATCTATCTATCTATCTATCTATCTATCTATCTAGCCGCCTACGACTTTGTGCTCTCCTGGCCATATCGTTAATGTGATTTATACCAAAATTGGTATGGTATAACATGACTGTATGACAAACATGAATGACGGTCATATCATGAAAATCATGACTAATTTGTCATGAAAAGTATGATTTACACGCCATGGCCATAGTGCTCCTGAGGCCGTTTTCTTAACTAGATATATTCAAAAATTGGTACGATGACACATTTCTGCATGACCAACATAAATGACAGGTGGTAATATTAAAATCGTGACCTGCATGTCATGTACAACATGATTTACATGCCACGCTCATGGCGCGCTGACGGCCGTTTCGCTAGCTTGAAATCCACCAAATTTGGTATTGCGTGACGTGACTGTATAACGAACATAAATACCTAGTGGTCATATGGAAATCATGACATGTCATGTCCAAAATGACTTGCATGCCACGCTCATGGCACACTCGCGGCCGTTTCGCTAGTTTGATATACACCAAATTTGGTATTGCGTGACGTGACTGTATGACGAACATAAATGCCAAGTGGTCATATGGAAGTCATGATATGTCATGTGCAACATGACTTGCATGCCACGCTCATGGCACGCTCGCGGCCGTTTCGCTAGTTTGATATACACCAAATTCGGTATTGAGTGACGTGACTGTATGACGAGCATAAATGACAAGTGGTAATATGGAAATCATGACATGTCATGTGCAACATGGCTTGCATGCCACGCTCATGACACTCGTGGGCGTTTCGCTATCTTGATATACGCCAAATTTCCTATTGAGTGACGTGACTGTATGACGAGCATAAATGACAAGAGTTAATATGGAAATAATGACATGTCATGAGCAACATGACTTGCATGCCACGCTCATGACACTCTCGTGGCCGTTTCGCTAGCTTGATATACACCAAATTTTCAAGGCGATAGCCTTCAATGTCTCATGCTCATGTCCGTCCATCCGTCCGTCCGTCCCTCCAGCTGTGCCTTGGCGCGGTGCCTTTTGGGCAACGGGGCGCGCAAACGGACGCCGGTCGCGTTGGACTCTACAGCGCTCGCGCTTTGCTTGCGTAGCGTCGCTTTGTCCGACGTCTCTAATCATGCAAAGAGGGAGACGCGCGCATCACGTTTCATTCTTACCGACCCCGTCTCAGTGGGCATAAGCGTTCGAGGAACACACTTTGGAACTGACAAAGTGTCCGTCAATTTAAACTCTGGAACGCGGATGGCGCCTGCACGATGCGCGAAGCGCGAGAATACGAACGCATGCGAAACGGAGGCAGATCGGTCTCGCGTCTCGCTGCGATTCGAGGTAACAAATTAGGCGAACATAAGTGGCAGGTGGTAACATGAAAATCTTGGCATGCATGTCATCTACAATGTCATTTACATACCACGCTCATGGTGCGATTCGGTGCAGTTCGCTAGCTTGATATACACCAAAATTTGTATCGCGCGACGTGACTGTATGACGAACACAAATGACAGGTCTTAACATGTGAATAATGACATGCATGTTATGTACAGTATGAGTTGCTTATTGCTGGCTGCTTCGCATTACATCGATTTCCACAGTGCGTGGGATCTGCCGGTTTTTTATGACGTACGAGATAGGATATTCACGTTATTCTTCTCATGACCTCTAAATCGTGTTCGTCACATACTAGTGCCCTTTTACGCTAATTTTGGTATATACGAGTTGAGGAGACGACTCAGAAGTGAGTGGATGGACGGATAGATAGATAGATAGATAGATAGATAGATAGATAGATAGATAGATAGATAGATAGATAGATAGATAGATAGATAGATAGATAGATAGATAGATAGATAGATAGATAGATAGATAGATAGATAGATAGATAGATAGATAGATAGATAGATAGATAGATAGATAGATAGATAGATAGATAGATAGATAGATAGATAGATAGATAGATAGATAGATAGATAGATAGATAGATAGATAGATAGATAGATAGATAGATAGATAGATAGATAGATAGATAGATAGATAGATAGATAGATAGATAGATAGATAGATAGATAGATAGATAGATAGATAGATAGATAGATAGATAGATAGATAGATAGATAGATAGATAGATAGATAGATAGATAGATAGATAGATAGATAGATAGATAGATAGATAGATAGATAGATAGATAGATAGATAGATAGATAGATAGATAGATAGATAGATAGATAGATAGATAGATAGATAGATAGATAGATAGATAGATAGATAGATAGATAGATAGATAGAGATAGATCCCTCTTAACCCCCCTTATTCCTCCTGTTTTCCTTTTCCTCTTTCTTTCTATCCCTTTCTTTCTCTCTATTTCCTATCTCTTCATTTCTCTCTATATTCAGGGGTTCGTTTTCGTTTGACACTGCTCTACACGGTAGTGGATCCTGTCCAATTTCTGTGGCGCTCGCCCACTTGCGGAGTTTTGCACGACGGAGCAAAAATTACCGATAGCTTAAAGAGCTTCACTGTGCAGAGAATGAAGACGGCGCGTACCGGTTCATGATGATGACAGATTGTTTTTACGATGGAGCGCAAGATACCGACACCCTAAACAGCTTGTGCTAAAACCGAAACATTACAACAATGCCGTGGTCTTTCCCTCCATTTTCGTGCAGATTACGAGAAGCCACGCATCCTGGCGAGCCCCTCAGACGTTTCAGTCATGGCTGGCCGCAGCGTGACACTTCGCTGTCCGGCCACGGGTAGGCCTACGCCTCTGGTGACGTGGAAGCGGGACGGCTTGCCCCTGCTTCAGCATGCCCGTTACCACGTGTCGCTCACTGCCGGCATGCTGCTCATCTCGGCCACGGACCCCAGTGACGCCGGCACTTACCGCTGCACCGCCACCTCGTCAATCGGTGAAGACAGCGCTACCATTAGGCTGGTCGTACAGCGTAAGTAGAACTCGCATATTTCAGGCTTTTTAGTGGCACTGGCATAGGCGCGCGCACGGGGGGGGGCAGGGGGGGCGAGAAGGGGGGGGGGGGCGCAAAGCCAGCCCCATACATAGACATAATAGGTAGGGGGGGGGGGGCGATAGTGGGGCGCAAAGGCGATAGTGGGGCGCTATCGGGAGGGGGGGGCGCTGCGACGAACCCTCGCCCCCCCTGAAGGGGAACCCTGCGCACGCTTAGCGACACTCGTTGCTAACTTGAAGACCACCCTGTCAAGCACCGGTGCGAAGCACTTGCTGTTGGGCTAGTCGGTTCATACTTGCATTGACGAAAGAACTGTGGTCACTTAGCGCAAAACTACGAAAAAAAGGGGAGGGCAGGAATCTATGTGAGTCATAGGCTATATAACAACCACTTACCTGCGCAAAGTGTCAAACAACATACCTACAAGCACTGTGTCGCCGTCAACACACACGCCAATGCGAGTTGTCCGAAAACCTCGATAAAAATAAAAAATAAATGTATAAAAAGCACCGAATGGTTTAAGCTAAGGATTGTGCATAATCATGAATACAATTTGGGGACATGCACGTAGCGCCACCACCCGTCGGCGACAGCGGTGGCATCACGTAATTGAATGAGAAATAGGCGAAAAAAAATCGTGTCTGAATAAAAAAGCTGTTTACCAAAAACGATTCCAGATTATATGCAGCGGAGACCCACTGGAACGTTGTGGTAAATTTACAGCGTCGCATTATAAACCGCGTGGCTTGCCAGTGTGTTTAATACATTTTACAATGGGGCCCCCTGTGTTTACAATGGGCGATGTTCAATTGTCCGGGGAGGCCACGCGCTTTGTAGTGCGATACTGCAATTTTACGAGTGTTCCAGTAGGTCTCTGCTGCATATAACCTGGAGGCGTGTTTGATTACTAGCTTTTTCCTTCAGATATCATTTTTTTTCGCGCTTACTTCCCATTCAGTTATGGCAGGACACCCTTCCTACCACAGAGAGATGGTGCCACGTACAGATGTCTCCAAATCCTGGAAACGAGATTTGACAAAAGTGTATGTTTTAAGCTAATATTTCAGCTACATAATTGGTTTAAATTAGCATGAACAAGAATTAGTATAGACGCTTCGGCAAAATGGTAAGAACTTCTTGACACCGGTTCAAGTGAACAGTTATACTTTAAGGCAAAAGCCTGAGATGCCTCAACTGATGAAAAATTAACCGTCGGCGCCTTCACGAACGACGCAAAAAGTCATGTGATGAGAGTTTACGGCTTGATGGCATCCTCATTTGACGTCATCAAATAACATACTTTAAATATGCCAATACGTGAAACCATGCAAATACTTGAACCTGAGGTTTAGTCGGAATTTATATGATTATAGGTGATCAGTGCATACATGAAGACACTGTCAAACGTGGAAACGGAAAACTTGTCGTCTTATATATTCATTTTGATGAAATCGCCTCACAGGCTTCCAAAAAAGGATGGCGTGAGAGAAGGATACAGGAAAAATAACAAATAGCAAGATTAAGAAATCATACAGTGCCATAACGCAATAAAAAAAAACAAGGAGGACCTTCACACTTCAGCCAGTGCTGACCAAAACGGGTTAGTGCAATTACCAGTGACGCATTATGGAAATATATTGGCAAGAACATTTCAGACACATTTGCGAGTTTAAGCAATGGCTTATGGTACCGTTCTACAATTGCTTGAATCGTCAAGGAGAAATAGGTTTCACGGTAGATGGCTTCAGGGAAGTTTGCCAAATAGACTTTTATCAGGACTCTAGTGCGATTGAGTTGGTTTGTGATCTTGACCAAGTATTTACAGCGCGGAGCAAACGAGGACAAAATAGCGAGAACGAAAGAGACACAGATGAGCACTCGCATGATATTTTTTTTATGCTGTTCCACTCATAAAGAACATGACGATTTTTCATGCCGTATGGAAGAATGTATAGTATATATACGACAAGCTATGTGACAAGTTTACAAAGAGTCGCTCCTTTTTCGCAGAGATACCGTACTTCTTGGAAAGGCCACGTGAGCAAGATGTCCTGGAAGGCGAGAACGTCGAGTTTATCTGTAGCGGCGCAGGTTCCCCAGCGCCGGAACTCTCGTGGTACAAGGATGGTATGACATCAACCCTGGGATTTTTTTTTTCGTACCACCAAAACTTCTGACTGTTTTGATTCTCTGATCACTAAAGAAGTGCCTCTGTGCATTGTTTTTGTACTTTCTAAGGTGGAATCGCAATAATTCCATTGTATAAGTTATAGTGACTGTACGGATTCATATTGATACACTTAAGCGCAAGAAAAAACACGAGACAGTAATCGACGAGGCCGCTTTTTCGAAATCTAAAAGCTGAAATGGGTTCTTTGCATGAAGGGCTTCAATTCTCCCATTGGACTTACCCACCTAACTCCGCTAATTAAAAAGGTAATTAATTTAATTTTCTTAATTACTGTCCCAAATCATGTCTTCAACCATCTTAAGATGCCCGCCGCTGCAGAAAACGCAATTGTGAAGACAGCGGGCAAATACCGCATCCTGTATATATATATATATATATATATATATATATATATATATATATATATATATATATATATATATATATATATATATATATATATATATATATAAGTTGACAGGGGCAACCATTGCACAGTTCGTGACGACAACCGCGGTGACGTATAGTACTAAAATTTATAGGATGCTGTATCTCTAATATGCGTTAGTTGATGATTATTGGGGCTTAATGTCCCAAAACCATGATATGATTATGAGGGACGCCGTAGTGGAGGTCTCCGGAAATTCAGCCCCAGCCCCTCTGTGGTTCTTTAACAGGCGCCTAAATATAAGTACTCGAGTCTCAAGCATTTACACCTCCATAGAAAATGTAATATACGGTACGTAAGTGTGTGGACACGATGCGTTCATCTCCCTCAGGTCAACGTGTAACGCCGGACGGAGAAACAGTGAAAGTGCTGCACAGCGGCAAGGTGCTTCGACTTCAAGGTGTGGCCAGGCAGGCACAGGGTGTGTACACGTGTCACGCCGAGAACAGCGTTGGGTATTCCGAAGCTCACGCGGACCTCTCCGTTCACTCGAAAAGTGAGTTCGTATAACACGGAAGAAGGAGAACAGAATGTCAAGTGTTTCTTAAAAGGGCGAGAAAAACTCGCAGGGTTCCTTATACACTCCCCTAAGACGAAAAAATAAATGCGTCTTCCGTTTTGTGCCCAAAAATACCTGTGTTTTATGCCTGGCTCCACAAAGAGCTGATGCACATAATTTCCGTCACGGAAATGACGTAACACGCTTGATTTTCTTTTCTTTCATACCAGGCATATAAGAAAACAGACATGTGCAGTACTGGAAAGCACCGGGTTAATTTCGAGTGCGAAGCTCTCCTAAACTTATCTGAAGCGGTCCCTTCAGATAAGTTTATGTATTCTCAACTGAAACGTTCAATCACATGCGTTAATATTGTGGTATTCTGCATAATATGTGTACTCAACAATGGGAGAGCTGTATGTACTCAACTATGGTTGAAGATTTGGAGTGCTGTAGGTACTCTGATATCGGAGAGCTCTATACCTTCTGTGGCGTCGCTTCCAGCTCCGCACTGATAGTGCGTCACGATAAGCGCATCATGAGCTCTACTCCGTGTCACATGGTGGTTGAAGCAGAGTGGAAGCTACGAGGTATAAGCAAGCTGCATGCTCGCGCAGCATAACATAGTTCTGTTTGAAATTTTATTGCAATTGGCGAGGTTAATACGACTGCAAGTGCTCAGAGCGTACTACATCCCATTGATACGCCATACGTTTATTACAATCGGAGTGTAGATTATATGCATCTAGAAGGCCTTGTGTAAGGTCTAGTTGGAACATATTGGATGATAAAAGCAGTAATTATAAGTTCAAAACAGAGAAAACCGGAACGACACAGACGAAGCGCTTCGTCCGTGTCATTTCTATATTCTGTCTTTTGAACTTAGCAGCACTGCCTTTGGAATCCAGTATGACTTTAATTATTGTATCAGTAGATGCCGGGAATAATGGTGGCGAAGCAACATGGCCTCACCCATGCAGGCGTGATCGCCCACTTCGATTCGAACTCGTCCTTGCTATTTGGCAACCTCCTGACAGCAATAAATAAACGGTGGAATAAGCTACCACTTTGCGTCATCTCACGCTGAGGACAAGGTATCTTGTGTGGTGTGCCCTAATTAATCAGATCAGCTGTTTGTTCACCCACGCCAGTTAAGCCTTGTCCTCGAGTATTAGAGAATGAAATTTGGAAGTAGTCCAAAATAGTTTTGAATGTGCTGCTGTCGAAGCACCAGAAGGAACCAACTCCAATGGGTGCACCCATGTTGTTCTTTTTCGGCGCTGCCGCTGCTGCCGAACGCTAGGAGCGTTGGTTACTGCCGTGAGGTCGCTTTATTCGCCCACCGCGTGAGAGCGAGCGCTATGGTGACACCTAAAGTCCCTAGATTTTTTTTTCTTTTCTTTCAAAAAGGAAAGAGTCCAGATACTTTAGGGACACCGAGCAGGTGAGGCGGCGCGGATGAATACATTGAGGGATTTTCGCTCTTCTCATTGGATGAGCAGGCTGGTAGCACCCACAGTGCTGCAACCAGCTTATGAGATGGAGTATAGACATTTAAGACGCGTTTTTCGGCGCTGCGAACTTAGCTCTAGAGATACGGTGGCGCGGTAAAAAGTAAACAACAAAAGTTGCCCTCAACGTGATCGTATTTCTCACCGCGCAAACTTATGTTCTCTGTTTTTGACGTACAACAAAGCTGCAACTACTTCAATGAAGACACATTTCGCTTCCGTGTTACGACCTACTCGGCGCATTAAATAGGCCTCAACCATTACTTTTAAGGTGGAAGCCTTATGGGGCTATGTTGGTGCTCGCCTACGTGAGATTTGCGAGCGAGACTTTACGAGCCTTCGCGAGACTTCGTAAATCTCGCGGGACCCGTTCGAAAATCCAAGTAGCCTTTTTCGAGTGAGCGGGTGTGGAGAGGGAAGAGCTTGTTGCAAAGTCATAATTTGACGTCATGATGAAGTGAGACATTGCGAAATTAGTGAGGTCATCATTTTGTCATCGGCTGGCATCGCCGATCGGTCAAAGGAGAGCTGATCGTGGGGCAGTGCAACACCACTTAAGGTGTAGAGAGCTTCAGGGCAGTGGGAGATGTACAATGCAATCGACTGAGACCGTCAATGTAAATTAATAAGTGCCTCTAACATGGTGGTTCATCATGTCTTGCGGGAAGGCTGGTCCCCTGTTGTACAACTTAATGCATTACCAACAGCGCAGCGATATTTCGCCTTCAAATGTTCGAGACAGTGTAACATGCTGCTGTTTTTTCACACTGCGACTTTCCCGTGCACAGCATCCCCACATTTCGTGAGTGCGCCGGCAAACACCGAAGCTGACCCGGGGTCCAGCGTCGAGGTGCTGTGCATGGCCGAGGGTTATCCGACACCGACTCTGTCCTGGCGCAAGGACGGCGTACCACTGCCTCTGGGAGGACGTTTCAGCGCGGGTCCAGATGGTCTTCGCGTGGTGAACGTACAACCACGCGACGAAGGTCGCTACGAGTGCGTCGCCGAGAACGAGATGGGTCGAGCATCGGCCCCTTTCTACATACTCGTCCGGGGTACGTGCGTACTATAGTGTCGCGGCACAACCATTGCAGGACAAAATAGCAGTATGTGGCACCACTGAGTCCTGAAGAACCGTGGAAATACTCACTGCAACGGTCGCAACCTATTGACGCCAGCAGACATAGAAGCTAAGGAAAACATGGTGACGATCTTTGTATCTTTAAATGCAGTTTATTAATTACAACATAAATGCAAACTACTATATTTAGCGAAAAAACACCTTTGCCGTCGGACGGACCCAAACCAGCAACCTTCGAATTACGCTTAATTCGAAAGTAGAAATCAGGTCCTGTGTGATTTCCTTGGCTTCATCGCATCTTGGCTTTATGAGGTCCCTCGAACCATTCTCTTGCTTTTGTTTACCACAGTGGTAGTTAAGAGAAATGGGGTGGGGGGGGGGGGGGGGGGGGTGCAGCAAAAGCAGGGAGGCTAACTAGACTTTGTTCCGTTTACTACCCTTGGACAGTTAATAGTTAAGGTAGAAAGCTAAACAAATTATTTGTTATATAATCAATATGTAAATTTACAAGTGCTTAGAGTCTTTCTGTAGAAGTTCCGACAGATCAGATGTTTGCTGAAGCCGGAAGTATATCAAAGACTCATGATAAATGAATGCTAGTGCGAAACAACCAGAACAAATAAGTAGTCAAGTCAGCAAACCGTTTGCGCTGCCTTGTATAACACTTTCTTGTTCTTTCGCGTTACGCTCTCTATCACGGAAACTAACCAACGAGCTCAAATGGTAACCTGGCCTCATGTGAAGGTCGCCATATTTTTACAAGAGTGCCCAACCATTGATCCTCAATATACATTTGACTTTATTTTCAATTCGTCGGCGTCACGATCTTGCGATTTTGCACGAGTAATTTATCAGATTGGGAGCCTTTACGTCAAGTTAAAAATGCCAGGAATCGCCAAAATAATGCGCACAGCCGTTTTCATGAATGTGAAAAACAAATACAGAGAAGTTTTCTCTCTCTCTTCCTGTTTATTTTTTTTAATTTACAACCATGTCTTCGTTTTGTGTGCCAATATATTTCTTGTGCGTATATAGTGTATTTAGATGTGTATCACCTATAACAAATCACCTAGATGGAACAACACACTCATTTTTATGCAGTGTCTTGTTTTATTTTTCACTGCATTTACTGCATGTATTACAGATACGTGCTGAGTGTTGTGCAATATCTTGGTATGGGTGGGGGGTGGGCGCACTGTCGGGCATTCCTTTTTTTATTATTGCGACATAGACTTGCCCTTAAGGCATAATGTTTTGTGCGTAATCATGTATTAGATGTGCGCCATTAGGCCGGTGTTTTGTATGAAGTGAAGCAGTGCCTTGTGTAATGTGTTGTCATGTATCCAGAGGTCATAGCTGGTCGATCGTGTCACGGCTTGCAGGAGCTGACGGGAGCATTCTGACTGCAACCCTTGTCTTGTCGATATAATATCGCATGCATCTGTTGGCATCACTGAAATAGAGCAGTGCTGGCATTCAGTTGCTTTTTCACCACCCCTTCCCACTGAATCTTTGGATATTACATGCAGGATAAAATTGATGCTCAAATAAACTTCATACATATGCAAAACGACAACGCTAACAGCCAGCGATGGCACCGTTTAAACTTGTCATCTCGCAGACTATGTGGAGGGGGGACATTGGCACGCACCCTGGTGATAAGTACGTGCTCTCCGCACTGCACGAGGCCGAGCAGTCTGTCGACAGAGCCGTCAACAGCACACTCGAAGACCTGCTCAACAACAAGCGAAGCACCGTGGGAGGGCGCCACAGGCACGCCCACTTGCTGCGCATATTCCGCTACCCGGACTCGGAGGCCCAACGCTCGGCCAGGGCAGCCGAAGGTCTTCGAGAGGGCGCTCAACATCATCCAGGAACAAGTGGCGGCCGGCATGCGATTCAACATTTCTGGTGAGGAGGCGAAAATACTCCTTTATCAATCTGCCTTTTAGCAGCGGAGCTATTTATGCTCGGCTCACGCCCGCATAGCGTTCGCAAAAACTATCATTATCATGCTGGCGCGCGCTCTCCTCTTCCTCTTGTTCATCTTCTGTTTCACTTCCCGAACATAATTGCCCGGTGCGCACTCCCGAAAAAAAAGGTTAGAAAAAAAGAAACAGAGATCGAGAGAGAATTAGAAATGGAGAGAAGCAAAGAAAGAGAAAAAAAAAATACTGGGCGATAGAAAGAGATAGATGGAAAGAGGAATCGATGAATAGAAAGAGAGAGAGAGAAAAAGAAAGAAAGAAGAATTGCAGAGGAAATGTCACATAAAACCACGTTACACTAATCACGTGACATGTTCTCGCCAAAATCACGTAACACTATAGTCACGTGACATGATCCCGCCAAGCTGTGCCGTTTATGCGGGGCAAGGACGCGGGACTTGGGAGGCCAGCTTTTTCCTCGATATTCCGAATACCAGCTCCGCTGTTGTATCCAGCCTTGCATCATTAAGTGCAAACTGCGCCAATTCTTTTTTTTTTTTTTTTGAATGCCCCTGGGGGATGCGCCCTTCTCTTGACCTCGTGGGCTTACGTTCTGGCGCGATTTGTCGCTGCTCCTACCGAAACTATACCGAAACCCTAACCAAAACGGCAGTGGGCAGCACAGGAAAATGATGAAGGCGGACTGGCAGCCGCTGTGCGTGCTCCAGCGATACGATAGCGTTTACAAATATGCATAGAAAATCAAAGCAGCACTGGGAAACACTATGGATAAATACCAATACTGCCCAATGTTTGCTCAGGTTGGGGTGGCAAAAGTGACAATGCTTTTAGGTATCGCTAAGACCGCAGGCGAAAGCGTATGCTCTCATAAGACACAACACATTGCTTTTATGCTCTCAATCGACTGCATTGTCCCGCCCCCAACCACTTAAGTTTTCTCCATCTCGTCCCGTGTTGTACTACCGAAAGCGTGTTTGGGTACTTACTGCCCGCATGTAACCAAGTGACCGTCATCCGATGACGTCACGACATGACTTCATGGGACATTTTGCTCTTAGCATCATTTCATCTGTCTGTGAGGTCCTTGTGGCCAGGTACCATTCATAGTAACGCCGCTGCTGGTCAACGACTAACACCAGATTTTTGCACTCATTACTATTAGACATATTTTTTTCGCCTTAGTAATGCAATAAGTAGCCAACGTATTGGCTTTTTTTTTCCTATAACACAGACACGTCAGTTGACAACCTGCTGTCTCCCGGCTACCTGGACCTGCTGGCTGAAATGTCAGGCTGCCTGCAACACCGGCAGGTTACCGGACTGCTCCGACACCTGCTTTCACAGTCGCTTCCGCACGTACGACGGCACCTGCAACAACCTGCGTCACCCCATGTGGGGTGCATCCCTCACACCTTTCGAGAGGCTCCTTCCGGCTGAGTACGAGAATGGATTCAACACACCCGTAGGTGAGCTACTCAGTGCGTATGGGATAAGCTTACTGAATGCCCCAGACCGTGTGTTTATGCAGTACAGGTGATTTCCGCACGAAGATTCGAAAAGGTACATTACGTGGTATACTCGGAAGATAAAAACCATCGGTTGGATGATTCTAATTTCGAGCGATCTATATGTTCCCGTTAGACTTTCTCAAGCATGAAGCTACGTACGCTCATTTACATACTTATTGCTTAATGCTGTGACGTTGAACTGATTCCTGGATCGACTGGTCTTACGAGCCACACAAAAACCATCACTGGGACACGCATATTACATCGACTTTAGAAACACCCCCCACAAGCAAGTCACCAACTCTCAATACATACAGTGTCGACGAATTCACCCCAACTTTGCTTCCAATGTCTTCCGTCAGTACTCCACGCAGTGTAATCGCCAGACACGATTTACATAAATAACTGTAAAGCACATTAAAACTGGCCAAATTTAATACTGGATTGAAGATTGTTATGTCCGAAATAAGTGTTCATTAGCAAGGCACGGGGGGGGGGGGGGGGAGCGCAAGATATTCCCTTCTATTTAGACATCATTACATCCTTGACGTCTTTCTATTCATCTCATAGGGTAAATCCCAACAAGACAATTCCTGGGAAAATATAGAGCATTCAAGTGGCCAAACAGAAATCGCCAAACAAGAAGTGTCGCTAGAGCCAATGTTTCGGCTTGGGCACTTGTCTACGTCCCAATGACAAGGCCCCTTGTCCAAAGCGGTTCGCTCCAGAGATATTCGTTGTTCGACTGTTCCCCAATCTATAGATCAGAAGTCTCCCTTTCAGCGATTAACTGACAATCGCACGTTCTTTATACGCCATATATTATTAAGTGCAGACATAACTAATTAGCGCAAAAAAACAACGGACAAGGTAAAGACTACAGACAGGACGGAGCGCGTCCTGTCTGTCGTCTATACCTTGTCCGTTGTTTTTTTTTTTTTGCATTAATTAGTTATTTCTGCAGTTAATACGCACCAACTAGCCCAACTCACGTCTCTAATTCTGCCATATCTTTACCGAAGGATGGAGCCGCCGAAAAACCGGTTAATGGCCATCGTCTCCCACTTGCTCGAGCTGTGTCCACCGGCCTGGTGTCCACAGGAGGTGGTGGAAGGGAGACTCCGAACACTCTCACATGCTAATGCAGTGGGGCCAGTTCCTCGACCACGACATGGACTTCTCTATGCCGGCCATCAGCCACGAGAGATTCATCGACACCGTCGACTGCGCAGACTCGTGCGACAATGTAATGCCTTGTTTCCCGATAGAGGTGAGTTTTCTGGAGTATTCTTCTATATTTTTTTAATCCCTTGAGGCGCAATGACCACATACGTGGACGCAACCTGTTTCTGCCAGTTCGTTAGAGTAGCGGCCAAGAAAAGGCACTGCACATTGCGCATGTGATGAACTGAACTTCCTGCATAGTCGGTGTACCTTGACCTTACTTTAGTTTTCTGCGTATAACAGCCGGTGATCATTGAGGTGAGGGCACTACGACGACGACGACGACGAGGGTAACTGACTGGATTCCAAGAGAACGCAAACTCGTGAGGGGGAGACAGAAAATTAGGTGGGCAGATGAGAGTAAGAAGTTTGCAGGTAAACGTGGCAGCAGAAAGCACAGGACTGGGATGATTGGCGGAACATGGCAGAAGCCTTTGCCCTGCAGTGGGCGTAGTCAGGCTGATGATGATGATGATGATGATGACGACGATGATGACTACGATATTTGACGAAAAGTTCGACGTGCAAAGTTCGAGGATCAACGTCAAAAGTATTATTTTTCGTTGCTAAAAATGAATGCAACAAAAAATAAACCACCCGTTCATTTTGAGCCTAATATTCTTTTTATGCAAAAATAGAGCTGGCTGACTGCAGAATAAATAAATATTTAAGCACACGCTAATTACGATTAATTAGTGAAGCTCGCACAAACGAACGTATTACTGCATTTTCCTTTAGAGTCCAGCTCTGAGGTGCCAGTTCCTGCGTTGAGCGTCGTCGCTCTGGCGTCGATGTAACCGATAGTACGAACGAGGACGAAAGAGAGTGAATGCGGAGTCTGTCGATATCGCGAGCCACTGGCCTCTAACCTCGCTTTTTTTTTTCCTCCGTCTCGCGTGCTGGCCCCTCGGTCGGAGCTCGTGTGTATGCAGGGCTGGCACATGCACTGCGGCTGGCTTCGCTTGTCGTAAAGGCCTGACCACACACGTACGTGTTGCAGCGTGTCAGCGCGTGGTTTCTTGACGCGGCGCCGCACCCTCTCCCCATGGAGAAAGAGGGCGCGCGGCTAAGCGAAGCTGCGCGCCCTCTTTCTCCCATTTCATTCACCCACTTCATGCCACGTCATTTCCACTTCATTCCCACTTCATTCAACCAACTACAATCTACTATCTACGACAGCACCCGGACATGAAGGCCTCGACTAAGAACATCTTCGATTTCAAAAAACAAGTGATATGTTTCTCAAAGAGCTACTGCACGCTCGTGTCGCATCTTCGACACATTACACAGGTGCCGGCAGACGACCGCCGTGTCCGAGGCCATAGGTGCATCGAGTTCGTCCGCTCAAGCACGGCTTGCGGATCAGGTCGTACGTCAGTGTTCTACGGAGCCCTAGCGCCGCGCGAGCAGACCAATCAACTGACGGCGTTCATCGACGCCTCCAATGTGTACGGCAGCCGAGCCAAGCAAGCCATTCACCTGCGCAACCTAACCAGCGACCGCGGCCTACTAAGGGTGGGACCCCGCATGCCCTCAGGGAAGCACCTGCTGCCTTTCAACGACGGACAGCCCAATGACTGCAAGAGAAACTCGGAGGTGAGTGGGGGCTTTGTCAGTCATTATCTTTGATTGAAAGCATGCAATGTTCGTAGAGCGCAGGCTTATCGGCGTACGCTCCACGCTCAAATTATGCTCAACGGTTTTCATTGAGTTCAAGTTCAAGTTTATTCGTTGTTATTGCATGTACAAAAAAAAAAAGGGGTCACATAATACATACAGCATCAGGAGTTCCCAAAGTAAGAAACTGCCACGGGGACCCACTATCATTAGTGGGGTACATAAAAGGTGAGTAGCAGCAGCAGCAAAAACTAAAAGTGCGAACAAATAAAAAACGCTATCAGTACAGAACTATGTATAGTGAAAAAGAAAAAGATATATTACCATAGCAGCATTATACAACACTAAAATAATGCGCATCCGCAAATACGCAGCCGCAGTTGCTGCAATTTTGACTTGTCGTTTGACCGAAACGGTACCGTAAGCCGTTTCCATTAGCCTTAGGCTGTGTTTTAGGCCCTTCAGTTTGCCTCACGCAAGAAAGGCGTGCGACGAAATTTCTATTTACATACTTTGGATTGCATCGGTGAGCTCGACAAATTTAAGTTGAACCTTGCCTGTCCTTGTTAAATTTTCATGCGGTGAAATTTGTCACCTCACGCTAAGACGATGCACACAATGGAAACACTCTACCAGCGCATGTCCCCACCAAAAGCCAGAAAACTCAGCGTGTGATATTTATTCTTATTTCTCATATTTTACCATTTCTTTCGTGATTTTTTCGCACCTCTCTACTTCTTTCTTTCTATTCCCACTCCCCTTCTCTACGCAGAGTAGCAAGTAAGTTATTTCTATACGCCGGTTAAATTCTCCGCCTTAAATTCTCGTTACATTCTCAGTTAAAGTCTGCCCCATACATTGACTTAACATGGGGGGGGGGGGGGGGGGGGCACTGCAAAGAACCTGCGGTCCTCCCCCCCTGAAGGGGAACCCTGCGCATGCACGCTTATGATAGTGAGAAACTTGGCTGCAAGAAATATAGGATGCAGCAGCATGTAAACGCATGTAAGAGCGGTATGTCAGGTCATGAAATATAAAGGAGTACACGCACATCTATCGTACACTCGGCAAGAGGCGCTTGTTGCATCCAAAGATTTCTCATCTCGGAGACATTTTTTTACCTGCTTGACTAGACGAACGACACGTAAGACGCCTAAAATATTATTTACGGTATACAGTGCCAATGGTAAATGAAATGGTTCTTTCAAGTAAAATTTTCAGAGACCACATCTCGGAGTTCCATTATGACTAAGGTTACATGACCTAGTTGAAATAGATATATACCTCTAGGCCTCCTAAATTCTGCAAACTAAAGAGAATATCTCTGGCATACAGATAAACAAAATCACTAAATGTCACAACGCATAGCGTGATAGTTAATATATAGCACGAGCATAGTTTAAAATTCTTATTGGTGTTTAAACGAATTCAATTTGCTTGCCGTCAATAGGTTTCCCCTTCGCTATTCAGTTTTCGTCATAGTTATCCCCACTTCAATAGTGTTCTCATTTCACCGCATACGCAGTGGTATAAATGACTGCCTGCTGTGGTCGCCTTCGCAGGGTGGTATATTAGGGCTGTCTTCGATTGCAGCAAGAAATGACGCTCAACAATACAAAAAAAAGAAAAAGAAAAAAAAGAAAAGGTTCGCAAACATGTTACACTCTGCAACACATGTAGTCGAACTCCTGCTGCCCTCTTGCGAATGCCTTAAGTTATACAATTGGCGAGCAGATTTGGGGCAAGACATCTGTCGATTTCTGCACCTCGCGCGGACTGCGTCATCGTGTCATGTCACACTGATGCCATGAGGACGTCACAATATGACGTCGTCAGCGACATAGGGCGCGTGGCTTTTTGTATCACTTGATTGGCCTGCCTTAATTCGCGCTACGGACCACTCAACAACGCACTTAAGGCTTTCGCCTTTGACAACAATCACGCAGATAAACGACGTGGACTGTTTTCTGTCGGGTGATGTTCGTGCCAATGAGCAACTCGGCCTGCTCGCCATGCACACGCTTTGGTTCCGCGAGCACAACCGTCTAGCCGAGGCGCTCAGCGAGATCAACCCGCACTGGGACGGCGAGCGACTGTACCAGGAAGCACGCAAGATTGTCGGTGCCCAGATGCAGCACGTCACCTACGAACACTGGTTGCCCAAGATTCTCGGTCCAGTGGGAATGGCTGCCATGGGACCCTACCGGTGAGTTTTACATTTGATTGATTGATTGATTGATTGATTGATTATTTGATTGATTGATTGATTTATTTATTGATTGATTGATTGAATGATTGATTGGGATGGATGATGACCATCTTCATCTATCATATCTGAACACATGGTTCCGCAGATAACGCGGAGAAGGTGTATCTATCTTTAAGTCAACAGCATAGCAGACGGCGCTTGCACTTGAGAGTATTGTTAATCATATTAAGTGTGTTGGTTTTACGTTTCAAAACCACGATAGTGTTATGAAAGACGCCGTAGAGAAGGGCCGCGGCCGGGATTCGATCCCGCAATCTTCGGGTCAGCGGTCAAGCATCATAACCACAAGACCGCCGGGGCGGGTCGCACCTGAGAGTAAATTTTTCGCTTGCGCACCTATAGCATGTATCATTATTTTTCGACGATATAGGTGCTACTGTGTCCTGGGGTCAACGCCCACGCGATATTGTTTGAAAAATTGCGGGTGTGTACTTTCGATTTTTTTTTTCTTATTTAAGTTTCGTAATGTTTTCGAGGTCCATTTTTATCAGAGATTTATAGCGCTGTAGCAATTGCGTCTAGCTTCTAATTTGTATTATATGAAGATTTTCAAAATAGCCGAAAAAATTGCTCAGGACAGCAACGTTAGATTACACCTGTTAAGTGCTGCTAGCAAATTGAACGTGCTCAAGATTTCCTGGCGGATAGGCCCACCCGAAATAATATTTATCGAGACATATATATCCAGGTTTAGTTGTGATGGATGTTCATGTTTAAACTATGTGTGTAGAATATATTAACGTGATTTACAGGGGAGAGCATGATACCAATTATGGAACAACATGGCTGTAAAATGCAGATACTGTTATGAAAAATATATTGCGATTCATATTGAAAATATTGGGAAAAGCTTATTAGCTGCCACTCGTGGTGCATGCTCTTTCTCCCAGGATTTCATGCGCAATATTAAGCCATTATATGGCCATCCCTGCTTCGCCTACTCGGAAAAAACGTCCATCTTTTTTTTCTTCTTTTTTTAACAACATCATTTCGGTAGTTATTTGGTACATAAAGCTTCTGCTCGCGTTTAAGGAAGAGGAGGAAGAAAAGAAAAACGGAAGGACAGGGGGTTAGCCAGTTCTCATACCGGCTGGCTACCCTGTGCTGGGGAAAGAGGTAAGGGGAATAAGAGATGATAGAAAAGAGATGTGTAAAACAAAGAAAACTAAAAATAACAAACAGGACAATTATACCATAAACGGCACTGCTTCAAGTCTGTCTCAATAAGAACAGTTGTCCGCAAGAAACGCAACAATGCCTTTAAAGCCATCCGCGCCTAGGACGGTCTCGGCCAGTGTCCTAAGACCCTTTCCTCCGACAATGAGCGATTGTCAAGTCTACCTAACACTCTTGAAGGTTCCTTTGTTGGCGCATTTTGACGTTATTCTGCTTCAGGGGCTACAAACCGGACCTGAACCCATCAGTGGTGAACGTATTCGCCACGGCGGCCATGCGCTTCGGCCACTTCCTGATAAACCCCGTGCTCCTTCGACTGGGTCCGGACTGGAGACCCGTGCGAGAGGGTCCAGTGCCTCTCAGGAGGGCCTTCTTCGCCCCGCACCTGATGCTCAGGGAGGGCGGCATCGATCCGCTCATGAGGGGACTGCTCGTAGCGCCCGCCAAGCTGAGGAAGGCCGATCAACTGCTCAACTCCGAGCTCACCGACCACCTGTTCGAGGTGCGTTCAGATTTCCGTTTCTTCGCTTGGTTGGGGCATGGTTTCAAATCAAATCAAATCAAATCAATTGATACCTTTGTTTTGCATAGTATGGTTACATTGTTAAGGATATACAGAAGAGGGTCCCAAGGTCAAAAAACCGTACCGGGACCCTCTGTACATGATTATTAGATAAAAATTACGAAATAAGCACTAAAATGAAAAAGGAAATGTCTAGGTCAACCTAAAACAAGGGTAGAATAGTTATACAGAAAAAAAATACCACGATAACCGGAGACATGATTTTAAGCATACAGAACTGTTTTCTCATTTTCTAAATGTGTATATATATATATATATATATATATATATATATATATATACATACAGGGTGTCCCAGCTATCTTTAGCCAAGGGTTGAAAAATACAATATTTGAGGCAGGCGAGTGAAATCAGTTGAATATTGCTTACAACTATCTTGCGCACTACAGGCAATTTTTTTCTTTTGTAATTAACGAATTTGTTAATTAGAATTAATTTACTATCTTGATAAATATTGACTTTACGCGAGAAATGAGAGTTCCAAAGTTCGAGGGCGTCTTCAGAAACCCCCCTTGCATCATTTGCGATAAAGAAAGTTTTACGCGTACCATTTTTTCCGTGCTGCAAAGAAAGCCCGCGAAATACAAAAAATACCACGTGACTAGCGCATTCGCGCGCCGCGACCCTGCTGCTCTCAGCCGTGGTTTGAGCGAACAAAATCAGCTGCGACCACCCGCCCGCTGCGTTGCAGCAGTAGGCCGATAAGTTTACGGTGGTTTCTTCGCCCGCGCTCGGCACAACTTGCGCAGTCACGCGCGCCAACTGGATGGCAACGGGACGTATTTTGCGAGACGTATCGCGATACAGATACAAGATACCCAAAGAGTATCTAAGATAGTATCTAAGGTACATGTATCTTCGATACTGCCCAGCCCTGATTCTCCACAGCACCGTATGTTTATAAGTACGACTTTATTCCTCGTATAAAGTGGAATACTAATTGTTTCTAATTATGACGATGTGTATTGGATCACAAACGTTTCTGGCCCTAAGCGACCACGACGACACAAATGAAAGAATTCGAAAATGAGCGGCTGATCGCCTGAGCTCGGAGGCCACACTTGCACAGTTGGTGTCAAACACGCCACACACAGATGGCGCTACTTTCTCACGAGTGTCGGAAAGAGCGCCAGATTCAAGTTTCAACGCGCAGGTTACGCGTAAGTAGGCTATCCTAGCGCTTCGCTAAGCACTGTCGCTGAAGGGCAATCTTTCAAGCCCCAGCACACTTACAGGAAGCAATAGTAATTAGCAGACAGTACTATTCCTCACATCTATTGCTTATCTCATAGGATAAATAATGTGGGAATACGCTAGGTTCAGTTGTTTTTTTGCAACAACTGAAAGGCCAATCCCTCAAGAGCCTAGAAAACGGACTGCTAAGCGCTAGTGCACCCTGAAAACGTAATTACAGCATGTTTTTGAAGGGTAGTTTCGGTTCCTACTGTACCCTGACGTCACAACGCCGTATGAGCTTCTTGTCATGTGCTCGCGCTAGATATCGCGAGTCCACGGCTGTACCGCACCGTGGCTCCGTTGGTGACGCACAAGCGGCCATTTTGAATGTTTTGATGACGCACAAGCGGCTATTTTGGAAGTTTTGGTGCCTGACGTCATCACAACTAACCAGACTGCTGCATGAAGTCACCAAAGTTCGTACTGTAGCCCGACGTCAAGCTAGTGTCGATGTCGGCAGGTGCGCCACGGGAAAATTTACTTTAATATCAAAACAAAATATCATACCATCATTTGCTGAGCCTCAGACTTGCACAGAGCGGTCTCTGTATACGGGAGATTTGTATGGCAGAGCAAACACACCTCCTAAAAATGGTGCCAGTACCCCTCTAAGCTGCCAATCAGGTAAGATAGGCGCCTCCGTGCTAAGAAAACCCCCTCTAAGCTGCCAATCAGGTAAGATAGGCGCCTCCGTGCTAAGAGTGAGCAGGTAAGACAAGAGGTGGACTGACATTTGTTTAGTAAAACATACCTAGTTTACTGGCTGCCGTACAGGTGTGGTATGTAAATCCATAATGGCTTACAGCGCACACTGACACAAGGACGAAGTAGACACACGAAGACAAGCGCTTATTAAATCTGTTAACTTCGTCCTTGTGTCAGTGTGCGCTGTAAGCCATTATGGATCTTCACCAACTAGCCCGGTCAAAAACCTTGCTGTGGTATGTAAAGTTCCTTATAGCTGCGACCGCTTCTGAGAAGGGCAGACGGGCCGCTGTGTTAACCCGAGACTAATGGATTTTAAGAGGTCGTCAACCAAAGGCTCACCATCCAATCTATATCTACATTGTCGAGAGTGTAAATGGAAGCCAGAATTCGGTGAACGCGCAGTTTTATACAGGCGCAGGAATGAAGAAACGGGTCTAATTGTTTAGGCCTGGCATATTGATAGTGTTGCGGAAGCGCATGCGTTAGCCAGCCGTCGATCGACTTACATAAAGACATTAAGTCTGTTAACTATTGTCTTTCACGTAGACGCCCAATAGTGCCGTATTGATTACCTTCTACGCCAATCAATTTCGGACACCTGATGGTTCTTTAACGAGTCCTTAAACATAATCACACCTGTGTTTCAGCATTTCGCCCTCGCCGAACTGCGGTAACTGACCGGGAATCGAACCCACGTCCCCCCAAGCTACCAGCGCAATACCTTAGGCTCTAGTCTACCACGGTTGGCTCCGTTCAAGAAACGAGTAAATTTAGCTCGCTATCGTGTATTGCTTCGACACCAGCAATATCATTTAATGCGTAACATCAAGATGACATTTACACGCGGTATAGTTTATTATGCGAATTCAACATTTAACAGTATCTATATTCGTGTAACGTCACATAAATTCAATACATTTAACAGTAACGTAACAACGCTCGAATTTACATCAACGAATGCCCATGCGCAGTGGTGACAGCAGTTTCTGGGATGTGCCTAAGTTAATTAAAAAAATACCGCCCTGTGCGCTCTGTATTCTTCATTTCTTTTTCGCATTGTGGAGTAGACAACGGCGGAATTCTGAGAAATGGAGATCTCAGACGGACAATGCTTTGGGGGTTTGTCTACATGCATAAAGGAAATAAAAAAAAAGAAGTTTCAGTTACTTCCAAGTTACCAAGTTCCGGTGTTAGTTTAGGTGGGCACCACTCTGCATTAGTCACCGGGTAAATGGACACGCGTTGGCACTGTAACACCTCCTGCACATCGATACGCTTCGCGTAGACAATATCGATTCCAGGGTGTAGGAGTCACTGTTTCCGAAAAAGGCCGATTATTTTTTATTTCCCTTACTCAACTACACTGTGTACAGTTTACCCTGGTAACGTCGCAGACTCCCCACCGTGCAATTTACGCAATACGTTCAATAGTTCGGCCGCTTTAGACATTGCAGCGTCGTCTCAGCTTAACTTACCTTCAACGGAAGAGTTGGAAATACCGTCATACAACTTTCTTGCACTGCAAAAGTGCATGCGCAATGGCGACGCACATCTCGTTCCCAGACGGACAATGCTTTAGAGGTTTGTCTCCATGCATTGAGTGAGGGAAATACATAGGCTTGACATTTCCCCGCAATTGTTCCGTGCAGTGCAGCGTTTCGCGTGTCGATGCCTAGTGGCTATTTATCGATGCAATTTAAACATGCGCAATGAGGGTCAAATGTTTAGAGACCCCAGGTCACAAGAAAAAGCTGAATATTCCCGCTTAATTTGACAGGCAGCTATTAATTGAGATATCCGGCCTGTTCGGAAACGCGCTAACAAGGTGTACTGTGCAGTGCGACGAAATACACTCACGAATTGCTAGGAAGTTGAAGTTTTTCTCAGAATCAGTAGTCTCTAAACTTATGACTCTGACTGTAGCTACAGCGCTCTAGGTTGTCGTAGGTAAGTCTCGAAAACCGAAAATTCATACACGACATCATACACACGAAATGCGCAATACAAAAGAAAAATTCATGGTATACAATATTAATTTCAAAAGAGTTGAAAGTCGGCGTTTGTTGTGTCTTGACTTGTTTCTTGTGTCCATGTTTACACGGCTTGTCTTTTAGAATTAATACCTACCAACTAGCTCAGCACTCTGTTATTCTAAGCATACAATATATGGCACAAAATACACAGGCTTGACATTTCATCTTCGCACCATTAACAGTGGGGAGAGAAGACAAAACAATTAAAAGTAAAAAAGAGGAACGACAACAAGGGACAGCACGCTATTTGAAAAGTGAGGGCAGCATGGCGGAGGGAATGAGGGGAGGTAACTATTTTGGGACATTGTTCGATTCGTGTATTGCTTTCGGAAAAACTGAACCTTCGAAAGCGGCTTTACGGCACATTTATAAGCGTGCTTTTAAAGCATGGTCCCGTTGTGATGAAATTTAGCTAGGTGAGTATATGTAGTTATTTTTAGCGATTCCGGCCATTATGTTTTTGACAGAGTCTCAGATCTTTACACCTTGATGAAAAGTAAGACCTATTCCAATGCACTGGCCATTTCATTCGATCTTCTCATAAAGTCGTAAGATCAGCCTCTGCGAAAGCATGTTCCGCATTCTTGAAGCAGCTGGCAGCGTCGTAATTCAATGTGAAATGAAATAATTTGAAGTGCGAGAGAGAGAGAAATAGAGAGAGATGAGGAAGGGAGAGAGGTTAACCAGATACTATAGCATCCGGTTTGCTCCCCTACACTGGGGTAGGTAAACAGGGGCAGGAAAGAGGATGTAGTGAGAGAGTAAAAAAAACGGAAAAAAAAAACACACATACACACATGATAAAAAAGAACATACACAGAAAATTTGAGGCCCGTACCCAGGAATTTTTGTCGAGGGGATAGGCAGTTGTTGAAGGCCTTGACTATTTGTGAAAAATAACTATTTTCACTATTTATTATCGGTAACACCTCCTCACTCAGAATTTCGGAAGGGGGCGGCGGCATCCCTTCCCCTTCCGCGTCCTGATTATAGTTCTTCAGTATAGTCGGTTGATGGCAAGAAGCGCAGTACTGCTTGCAGGGTCTTGTTCTGCAACGTTGAGTCATTTTGATGGCATAGAATTGTCTCTTCCGACAGAGGTTGGTCGTATAATTTGTTGAGCGAAGATCGCAAAAGTGTCAATCGTGAGGATATACGAAAGGATCCATGACCGCTTTACACGCGGTTCTTTTAAAACGTCAAACACGCTCTTGTCAGCAGACCCTATGGATAAGCACTGCACCCAACTACTCCCGTGCCGACGGGATGCACCGCCATGGGGCGTCAATTTCAACCGTGCAGGGAAGCCTGTATGCAGGTCGCGCAACTCGTCTACTGTGACCAAAGTAATAAAGCTACGAATGCGTTGCTTTCCACAACTAACGGTTCCGCAAAAAGCTGTTGCTAGGCGAGTTTGTTGAAGGCTACAGGAATGCATGTTGGCGTGACGAGAGAACAAGGATTTAAGAGAGCTCCGGATGTATTGATTTCTATTCCTCCTTCTTGTGGTGCTACTGTGCCATTCCTTAGACCGAAAAGTTCCTGTGGGGTGGCCGTCTTGGGCATAATTCTAAAAAAGAAAGAAAAGCTCATTCTGTAGTCCGCACGAACTTGACCAAAATTGCCAGTATGCCTTACCTCTGTCGTCCCGCGGCTAAATCGCGTTTATTGAAAAGCACTTCCATTGCAAGTGTGGCTCAAATGTTGCCACCCCGTTTTCTTTTTTTCTTGTTTTTTTTTATTGCAGTAGCAACTATACGGACACTCTCGGCTGATTTTTGCCGTCGCCGTCATGTCCCGGATATATATATATATATATATATATATATATATATATATATATACACTAAAGGCATAAAGAAAAATAAATCAGCAGAAAAAAAATTTCAATGCACCTGATCGGGGATTCGAATTAGCGACCCTATGCAGGCGTGATGTTGGTGAAACGGCAATTGTGGTTCCAGTGTGGGCTATGTAATTTTATAAACATTACATATGTACTCCTATGAGGCAGGCGTCATGTCGGGTTAACGTCGATTGCATACTTAAGCGCCATCCACTGTAGTTGGTCCACGAAGCACTATCCAGGGCTACCATCCTCGCAAGCACAAGTGTTACATATCAGATTGCCACTTCTGGTGTAGACAATACCCATGTTTCTGTTGGCATCGTTACGCAACTGTAACAACTGGCTATATGAAACATATGCGACTGTTCAACATATGTCTGTGCGTACAACATTTGTACATACCTTTAGCGTCATTTCGTAACGTTTCGCTCAATAAAAAAAATTACAACCCAGTCACCTTGCGTCCGCATGCTCCGCATAACATCGATTCCCATGGTACTTGGGATCTGCCAATTCTTTTTTTCTTTTTTTTCCCCTCTTAATCAGCAACCGTGGCGCGTAATGTCCTCCCAGTCTATGTGGACGAGCTAGACGCGCGGTCATGAAACATAGCTCTTCAAGCGCGCCTTTTGTTTATGGGGAAACGACGCAGTGATACAGCGCTTTAAAGGATACGTTAAAACATTCATTTTTCCTCAGAACCGCAGGAGCTTGGCACAAATTACCGAAAAAAATCGTCGTTAGCCTTAGTGTTAAAGTGTTACAAACTTGAGCAAAATACGTGGGTGATATGGTGCACTTGCATTCCTGTATTGTTTTTTTAATTGCGATGTGTTGCATGCCTTACTTTCGTCTTCATTACAAGGAGTCAAGTGAATCTGCATTATTATTATTATTGTTATTATTGTTATTATTATTATTATTATTATTATTATTATTATAGTTCTTGTTGTTGTTGTTGTTGTTGTCATCGTAAAAAACGACTTTCGCAGCCCGCCCTAGTAGTGGCTCAAGACTTGGCCTCTTTCAACATCCAACGCGGTCGGGACCACGGCATGCCGGGATACAACAAGTGGCGCCAGTTCTGCAACCTCTCGCGGGCCGAGAGCTTCGAAGACCTGCGCCGCGAGATACCCAGCGCCGATCTCAGACGCAAGCTGGAGCGCCTGTACAAGACGCCCGGTGAGCTGGTCTTTTACCAGTTATCACCAAATGCTCTTGGGCAAACTTCTCTCGAGTGTTCAGGCACACATCGCGACACATCGGGAAAAGTATGGGACAGAACATGCAACTGGAATTTACGCCATCATTGTTCGTTAAATCTTCCCACCTAAACGTGACGTTTTGCTAGTTAAGTCTTATACGAAAAAATAAACTCTCCATCCACAATTCTTAATCTAAGTTTTCAATAATGAAATTAAAAAACTGGCCCAACGTTTCGAGACCCGTGTGGTCTCTTCATCAGGGGTGACTTGCATCGCATAGCAAAATGTGCAAAAATCGACTTACCTTCTTCAAGGTTAGATGTGCAAGTTTAAAGGCTCGTTTGCTTTGTTAAACACAATATTAATGAGAAATAACAGACAATGATGCCAAGGAAAGTATAGGGGATGTTATTAGAAGTAATTGTAATGTAAATGTGAAGAAAGAAAAGTGGACGAAAAGATAACTTGCCACCGGCAGGGACCGAACGGTAACACGGTATCTAAAAGTATATAGTCCTTGCCTGCACATAAAAAGTGTAGGTGAAAGCGAAAAAATGAGTATCACCGAGCCGCAGAGGAAGGCAGTACACGTTTAATGGAGAAATAGTACTCGTTTCAAGAAAAAGTCTAATGATTAGTTTCAATGTGGAGTTCAAGACATGTTCCTGTCCAAGCGATTGGTCCAACGTCTGAGGTATGCGGTAGGCTAGCAAGTCACATACGCGGCCAAATCGATCGGGCCTCAAAAATCAGTGGAGCAGAATTCGGCAAATTGGGGCTGCGAAAACTTGAAAGGACTTTGTCACTGTTATCTTTCAGACTCTGCTCAAGGACCAGCGCCAAACTCAAACTTCAAAGATTTACGATCAACACAGTGTGTTAAAGAGGTATTGACACCATTTTTCGGAGGTGTGTTTACACTGCCATACAAATCTTCTGTATACAGAGGCGGCTCTGAGAAAGTGGGAGGCCAGGGTTGCCGTTGGGTGGACATGAAAAGGCGCCAGAACTCACGCCAAAAGTAGCCAAAGTAGCCATGTCATTTGATATTTTCGCCGAATTTCTAGCCAAATAGAACAGAAGCGGTAATATAAACAGAGTCTTTACTATTGATGAATACATAAAACCGTTTTGATTAAGCAGAACCACAAGTTTAAAAAAGAGCCATGGCGCCAACTGGAAATTTTCGTCGCCAACGGGGTCCAAAAGTAGCCAATTTGGCGCAAAGTAGCCACAAGACCCTGTGTGAGGCTTAGCGAATGCTGGTATAAGATATTGATATAGGGCTATTTATTTTGATATGAAAGTCAATTTTCCAGGGGCGCACATACCGACATCGACACTCGTTTGACGTCAGGCTACAGTACTAGTTCTGGTGACTTCCACGCAGCATTCTGGCTAGTTGCGATAACTTCAGGCACCAAAACTACCAAAATGGCCACTTGTGCGTCACCAAAACATTCAAAACGGCCGCTTGTGCGTCACCAACGGAGCCACGGTGCCGAGCAGCCGTGGAAACGTCATGATATCTTGCACGAGCACATGACGAGATGCTCATACGGCGTTGTGACGTCAGAGTACAGTAGGAACCGAAACTAGCTTTCAAAAACACACTGTAATTACTTCTTCAGGGTGCACTCACGCTTAGCAGTACACTTTTTACGCTCTTGAGGGCTTGGCCTTTCATTTAACGCAGAAAAACGGCAACTGAGAATTTTCGTGTCAGTACTCATTTAATATCGGTTTGACTACTTTAAAACATTCTATGAGTAGTGTTACGGTGGTGTTTAAATATCAATCGGGCAGATGACCTAAAGTGAGAAGTACTAAGGACTTACGCTCTATTCATGTTCAAGAGAGGAGTCAAGACACGACAAACGTCGACTAACAACTGCAAAGGCACACAACGCCCTTGCAGTTGATAAACGTGAATACCTACCAACTAGCTCAGCTCTGTGTCACTTTACACTCTAAATACGTACGTAATGAATATTGAAATTCCGTTTCATGCCAGAGATAGCGCATGCCATGACCCGAACTACATTGCCATGCAGCCTTTTACATGCTTCGGGCGCGCGATGGATTGTCTCTTAGTTTTGGGTACCCCATTTCAAAAACTCCAAAAATAATTCATGAGATACTTGTGTTGGTGTATATGTACACCAGCATTTTCTAGCTTAAACAAACCTTTTCTTTTTCTTTATTTGACATTTCTACCTATATTTCCCTTTACTCTCAGACAACATCGACGTTTGGGTTGGGGCCATCGGAGAAGAGCCATTGCCGGGTTCCAAGGTGGGACCGACGCTGACCTGCCTATTGAGTCAGCAGTTTGCGAGATTGCGTGATGCGGACCGGTAAGCATGAGCTAAACCTTTGAATCTTAATAGCATTTGCTGTCGGGATAGTTGGTGTAGATGGCTGAAGCTGAACTGCTCTTGTCCGCGTCCTGTGTTCTTCGTCCCTTTCCAAGCATTTGCGCCAGTCAATTCAACTTAAACCTCTGAACCAGTCTTCAAAACTATAGGCGTGCGTGAGGGAGTAGAAGGGCGCCCCCCCCCCCCTCCACACACACACACCTCTAACCATACAATGAGGTTATCAAGACTGTCCCATACCCTTACTCAGACAACCCAGTGTCTTCAATGTATAAAACGCAAGTTGATGACCGTGCCGGAATTTCACGATAATGCCGCCAGAGGGCCCTTAGTTTGTATTCCAATAACTGTTTACTTCCCATATTCACCCCCGGAAAGCCGGGCACCAAATGCAGGCCATTGCGAGAAGCGTGTTATCTTTTCACTTTCATTTTTGAATCCGTTGTGAAGCTCTTTTTCTTTCGGACTCAGACAACTGATATGGTAATTACAAACCTGACTCCCCACAGATCTTCATTCCAGCTACAGAATACGCAACTAGAGACCGAGATTCACGAACATTTACGCCTTTAATCCAAAGAGTCAATTCCTTTAATTAGTCTTTCTTTCCTCGCACAATAATCGATTGGAATAACCTGTCTAACGAAGCAGTAACCCAAAAATATTGAGTATCCTTTGAAGAGTGTTTGATCTGAAGTGTTGTGTATTCTGTTCAAACTGCCTTGACATCGTATGTTGTTGTTTTGTTTTTTGCCCAAATGTACGTTTCTAATGTTTATGTACCACTCAGCTATGGTCCAAGTTAGACCACAGTCATTAATAAATGCTTATTATCTATAATAATAATAATAATAATAATAACAATAATAATAATAATAATAATAATAATAATAATAATAATAATAATAGTTAATTATTACTTAATTAATTAACTTGGAGTGTGAGTGTGTGCGTGCGGGGGGGGAGTGGCGCTGCGGTGGAACTTGCCCCGCCTCCCCCTGATGGAGGTCCACGCGTGCGCCTGTGTTCACAACAAGACCAGTCGTAATGCAAATGTTTCTATGCATATGCAGATAGAATACTCACAGCTAGTGGAAGAATCAGGGCTTCATAACACGCCCATAAATCGAGGAACCGTGCAAGATAAAACGTTCGAGGTGAGAGAAGGGGGGGAGGGGAGATGAGGATTGGGGGTGCTAATGTTTCGTTGCTATAGACTATTTTCCGTAACGCGTCGGGGTGCCGCCATCCTGGGCAGTTAAGTCGATGTTTTCTTGTTTTTGTACATCGCGACGTGAATTAATAAGGCCATGAAACATAGTAGGCACCAACCCAACCATTTTCATGCGTGTGCGTCTACCGTAACACTCTTCGTTTAGCTGTTGAAGATACAAACACAAAGGTTAACAGTCCAATATGGCGGAACTCAAATCCACCCGTAAAATAGTCTATACAACATTTCACGTGTGCCCACCTAATTAGCTCATTTTGGTTAGGCAGTCACATCTGTCGACGCCAGTTTCGAAGGGGATACCGTTAAATATGCGTATCATGAGTTTTAGTGCTGTCGTCCCCATGTTCAGAAGTCTCCGGCTTACCACTGGCCCCGAGCCCACATTTGGCGCCCAACGTGGGGTCATCTTCCACAGTAATGTAACTTAATCACATTTTAAAAATCGCAGTATATCCACGAAGTGAATGATGATGAAGAAGCATGCTCCAGAGGTTAAATCCGGCAAACCGTGAATGTTCTTTACATCTGCTCGATCATCATCATATAAAGAAGTGACTCTCAGTTCGGGGTCCGCTTGTCTTTGCGCCCGCTTAGCTGCGGCCTCGCGGGCCTGTGCCGCCTCCCGGTCCGCTTATCGACGAGCCCGTTTAGCTTCGGCCTTGCAAGCTCTCACCGCAGGGTCTTGGCGGCGAGCCCGCGCTGCTGCTGCGTTGTGAGCCCTCCGCGCTGCTGCCTTGGCTTCTTCGGTGTTGGTAGCGAAGTGCACTGAGTCAGTGTCATTGTCATCGCTATGACGTATAGTGGGTACATTCCATGTGCTGTGCCCGGATGGCAGAAAGAGAATGTGTGGTCTGGAACGCGCTTATTCTAACCATTATACGCCATGGCTATGACGTATAATGGTTACCTTGCATGTGCTGTGCCGTGATGGCAGCGTCATTGTCATCGCACCTCTAGCGCCTCTAGCGGGAACAATGAGAACTAGCGTACACGGCAGGAGGGACGAGATACTACCCCCCCCCCCCCCCCCCAGCAAAAGGAGCAAGCTCCTAAAATAGAAAAGTAGTTAGTAATGCATGTTATGTATTTATTAGGAGTAGTTTGGCATCTCCGGCCTGTCATCGTATTCTCTTCATCTTTTCTCATTGTTGCCAGGCTGTGGTACCTAAACGAAGGCACCTTCACTGCGGAACAACGCGAGGAACTGAAGCGCTCGTCGCTGGCCCGCGTGCTTTGCGAGAACGGGGACAACATCACGCACGTCACTCGTGACGTGTTCACCCTGCCGGAGCGACAACCCGGCGGCATCGTCCACTGCACAGAGATTCCGGCTTTGAACCTCGAACACTGGAGGGAGCGAACACCAGGTCAGCTGCCGTTGTTGTTGTTGTCGTCGTTGTTGCTGTGGTCAATTTTTGTCATTGTAATCTTTTTTCTGCCAATTGCTTTTAACGTAATCATTTTCTGTGTCATGGTGTCATGACATAAACACATCCTGCGGAGCGAAACCTCAACATGTGTGTGGAAAGCCGTTATAGTAAATTATCACTGTTCTAATAAGTATTCACAGGAGAGCTTACAGTAAACATAGCTCAGCTTTCGTAGTAAAATGATAACGATTGTATAGACTATTTTCCGTAAGACATCTGGGCGCCGCCATCTTGCGCTGTTAAGCCTATGTTTCCTTGTTCTTGTATATCGCGACGTGAATTAATAAGGCCGCGAAACATCGTATGCACCGACCCAACCCTTTTCATGCGTATGCGTCTACCGGAACACTGTTCGTTTAGTTGTTAAAGATGCAAAACACAAAGGTTAACAGCCCAAGATGGCGGCGCTCAAATCCATACGTAAAATAGTCTGTAGAACAGGGGTTCTCAAGCATGTTAGCCCCAGGGAACCCTGCTAAGCTCAAGGAAGAAACAGATGCGGCGCAAGGAGGACGGTGACTAAACGAAGAAACGAACTGACAGACACGGGATTCGCTCGGTTCTTCGTTTCCTCCCCCGCCCTCTTTGCGCCGCATCTGTTTTTTTTCCCCTTAAGTATGAACCAACTAGCTCAGCAACAAGCCCTGCTGCTTAAGTGACGAGAAACCTTCCCCCTCCCCCCCCCCCCCCCCCCCCGCTTCATGCAAGCATTCTTCAGTCGGTTCACGCTACATTCCCGCGCGACAAATCGAAAAGCAAGGGTATATAAAAAATTTACTCACTGACGTGCAACTGACTCACTTTCCTTGCACCAACAAATGGGCGTGAGTATAACGGAGGTTCTTTAGATCAATCACACTTCGTGTACGCCATCTAAATGACTCGGCGAGAGCGGAACCAGGGAAAATTTGTATGTGACTCGTGGAACCCCGAGGAGGGGCCTGCGGAACCCACTTTGAGAAACCGTGGTAGCCTATAGCATAAACGTATGTCTGCGAACATCAAATAAAAAAGAAAAAAATGGTTTCACCTGTAACACTTATCTACCCGGCATAATTGCATGATATTTCAGGTATAACTGATGTCCCCAATTATAACTGTACTGGCAGGCAGAATGTCCCGTATGTTTCTTCAAAGGGCAACCAGCGCAAAGTATGAAGCTACGCAGCCGCGCACTAACCTTGCGTAAGCTTAACGCTACTTTTTTGTACTAAAGAAATTTACGAGATTGAGCTGCAGTATCGCAGTGCGTCCTTTCATTGAAACCAATTAGCTTTTTTTTTTTAATCTGGTTTAACCGTATAGTTGCAGAACACCACGTATTGCCGAAAAAAAGGAATCTCGTTGCCACCTTGAGAGTAGTCTAGGCTCCCGTAATGCATTTCTTAGTCGGGCTATGTCAGGCGCATCCGGCGGCGTCCGCGGAGGAGGAGGATAGGTTGAGGAGGTGTCCGCGCGCCGGCAGGTGTCATCTCTCCCCTCTCACTCCCTCTCCCATAGCAACAGCTGCGGGCGCGCGCGCTTATCGTCGCCCCTAGCAACCGCAGCAGGTGGTGCTGGCGGAGTAGCGGAGAGTGAGTGGAGAGGAGGAGCGCGCTCTGGTGTGTGAGGGCGCTCGAATCGCGGAAGCTCGGCGGAGCTCCCGCGTGTGTGGAGAGAGTGTAGGAGAGGATAGGTGCAGTGCTTCGCCGCTCCTTCTCTCGCCGTTCGCTCTCTCTCCTCCCTGCGCCCCCACTCTCCCGTCCGCTCGCTCGCACGTATATATAAATGGAGTGAAGCGCGCGCGAAATGCATTCGCATTTCCTCACGATTCCCTTCGGGGAGGTGGGGGGCATTTTTTCTGGGTTACTTCTACGCCAGATGAAAGCTTACTTCTACGCCGCACAGTTATTCCCTCGGTTTCCAAACGTTTCGAGCAAACGCATAGGGTGAAGAGCATCGGCGTCGTTGTTTTGAATTGTGTATTATTGCTACGTGAATCAAACAACATGGCTAAGGGATTCGCTCGGTGTCTCTAATTTCTCTCTTTCGAATCCGTTTGATGAAACATTTTTACGGGAGGTATGACGACTGAAACTTTCTTTGCCGGCCATCGCATTTCGGTGCAGGCGAAACGCTAGACTTTTATGGGATTTTTGAACGTTGAAAGTAACCTAGGTGGCCTTCATTAACCCTCCACTGCGGAGTCTCTCATAAGCCGAGTTTCCTCGGGATGTTAAAGGGACCGACAACTGGCCAAAACGTGTGTTTAGATTCTGTAGGAAATTAAGAGACCGTGAATTATAGTGACACATTCAACCATTTTTTTTTTGCGAGCTAAGTAGGATTTATATTTTTAAATCGTGTTTAAAAGTAACAAGAACCGGTATGTCGCGCAGCCTAGGGGAATAGCCTTGAAGCTTGATTATGAAGTCGATTACTTTGCTGTACGTAGTCACGTAGTCTGATGTTGTCATGCGCGCCATGATTAGTCCTCAAAATTAGGGTATGTATGTTATTGTCCAGCCCCGCTCAGTTCTGCGCTGCTTTCGAGGAGCTACGCCCGCGGACCATGTCGAGCCGGGGCGCATGCGCGCGGAGTGCACGCATGCGCAGTAAACCACCGCGCTCGAACACGAACCGTTATCGCGCTCAGTGTTTGCAGCATGCGCTCTCACGCGTGTATACGACTTCATATTCGCCACAGATAGAAACATTCGGATCTCAAATGTTTCGCGGCGTTTTGCACGTCACCATTCCGTGATTAGACACTCTCCCCCGTATTCTAGAACGTCCCTTCACTGAACGCTGCACCTTGACTTGAGAAAGTCGATGGCAGCGCCGTCTCTTGGCAGAACAAGTCGCTGCGTATCAACGATAACGTGCAGCAGTTCTTGAGAAGCGCGGCGTCATTTTCAATCGAGCAGCGGCGCTGTGCTCAACTCGGTCAAGTGAAGGACGAACTTCGAGTCGAGGCTTGTTGGAGAATACAGGGGTCTGACCGGTAAGCTTTCCGCTGCGCTAAAGAAAAAAAAGGTACCATAAGAATTGGTTGCGGGTCCCTTTAAACTCCGTAAATCCAACTAGGATAACAGCCCTTTGCGGGCCCCTGAAGCTGTAAAAAACGCAGTGAACTCGCTGAAGTGCGTTCTCCCGGTTATTATGGTTACTGTGGTGTTCAAAGGACCGCAAACTCTATTAAAGTGAAGCTGACATGTTAGGCGAAACCAGTATTCCTTTGTTAAGTTGTGCGCAAAAGCTCCGAGCGCGCACGTGCTCCACTATTCATTCGGCACACCCCACTACTTACCAATTAAGATTTCTAAACAGACGCGACCAAGTAACGAGAAAGAATTTAATGAACCGTGGCGATTAAGCAGAGACGAACAACGGCGGCATGTTTCAGCTTCGGTGTTTATAACCACCTGTACGAACTGTCTGGTCGGTGTTTTTTTCTTCAGTGTCTCAGATGTAGTGCAACACAACACGCGGGTGTATAGAGGGTCGATGTGAATACTAGGGATTCCTTAATATATAAATATTTTTTTTTTCAGTTTTCGGCGCCGTTCTGGAACCACGGAGGGTGCTTAAATACAAAATGACGTTCACTGCCTTGCTCCGTTCCCGTGGGTCTCCATACAAGGGGGGCATAATGGAGACCAAGACATACGCCTCTAATTGCGCGCAGGGGACCGTTTCTGCGTGCCTCAACGAACATCCTGTCGTACTTACCTTATAAAAACAAAAAACAAAGAAAAGTAGCAAAGGCTAGAACTCTACCTAAGGGAACAAGCGAACGCAAAGATGAAGGTTTACCCTACATTTCTTTATTTCTTTTTGTTTCGAAACGACAGTGATGATGAGGGATTCAAGTGGCGCAGTTGGCTTTTGTATAAAACCGGGCTGAATCGCTCATAAGGATCACGGCTGTAAACGCCTGGCTGGCTCTGAACCGGGAAACCGAGACGTTCCTGCGCAGAAGTGGCGTCTTGTGTCCAAACATTAATCCTCTCGGTCCGCTTTTTCAGACGAAACTATCTCACCGTAAATTGCGCTCGCGATGTACTTACGTCTAGAGTAGCGTCTTTTGTAAACGCCGCAATCAGCCTTTTGGCGAGCAAGACTAAAAAAAAACAACAAAAGATGCGGAGGTTGTATAGCGATGCTCGAATACTCCGTGGTAACTCAAGAGAGGATGCGCTGCTTGCTTCCGCGTCGCAAGTTGCACTTTCTTTTCCGTACGAAGATCACAAATTCCGTCACGGAAGTGCTTCCGTGCGTGGGAGCAGGTGGAGGCCGGCTCCTCGCGTGGTTACGCATGCTACTTCGGCCGCTGTGCGACTACACCCACGTTGTTGCAGCGAATCCTCGGGATGCTGGGAACAAGTACCATTTGTTCAGCGTAGAAAGTGTACGACACGTGGCACTCGCATGTTGTGGCTGTTTTCGGCACACGCTTGTAATGTCCGGCTGAAAAAGAAGCTCATATGGCTCCATACGCATCCGTCTCAGTCGCCTTGAGTGCTGAAGCCATGTTTTTCTCCTTTTACCTCTAAGTCAATGTATTCGAACCTTCCCGCGCCCATCTCTCCGAAACCTTTCTGCAATTAACGTGGTTTTTGCAATATGCCTCCATAGTCGCAGGCATTGTAAGGTTTCTACGCCCCACCTTGTCTGTGGTGCACCTCGCGGCATGTGTTGAAGTCATCACGCGACGATGATGATTTTTTGCATCACTAGTGTTGATGTCGACGCGTGACGTTGGTCAATTTTCGTAGTGTTTGATGAGGCATCTATTAAAGAAACAAATAATCTACGCGGATATTTATTCACGTGCCAAGAACGTCAAGAGTGAAAACATCACGTTGGGCATGAAATTATGTGCAACCTTGTCTCGGGCTCACACGTTCAATTTCAATTTATTAAGGTGACACCCTCAGATGATTCATCAAACGCGAAAACCGGCCGTCATCGTCAACACGTATAATGCGAAAAATCATCATCATGAGATGACGTCACCCCATGGCGTCAGTGACGTCATCATAGGAATCACTATGACGTCATATGACCTGGCGCTACGTCACGACGTGATTACACGACATCGTCACTTGTTCAATGGCGGGCCCATGCCGGCAGGCAGTAAAAACCATGTCGCGTGCAGAAAGCTTCCGCAGGGTGAGGGGGGATTAGAGTGTCAATACTATCACAGTTCTACAACACTTCGAATGCTTCAATACTTTGTCTATTTTTCAATGAATTGAGAAGAAAATGAAACATATGGCTTTGCTCTTTTTAGTCGTCTTACGAAAAGGCATAAGGGACGCACCGCGCGACATTTTGTGTGTGTGTGTGTGTGCGGGGGGGGGGGGGGGGGGTAAGAGAATGGATGCTGGGGAAGTACTGTGTAACCAGACTCCGAAATATTTCCTGCCATTAAACTTCACTGCGAGATCCCGTTTTAAATTCTACAATATGTTGGTGTTCTCTACGCTTCATAGAACTTCTGAAACATGCTTCTCGATGTATGGTGAGCAGGGAACACGAGCCGTGGCTTCAAGTGCCACTTCTTGTTCTTGTTGACCTTCCGCTGTGGCTCACACCCACTGTGGGGGGATTGGCCAAGAATTGAGTGGTCTTATAAACTATTATGGAAGTTTAGACTTATGGAGGTTAAATAATAAAAACCTTTACAAATTTTATATTAAACTTTGATGCTCGCTCAAATGTATAAAAAGAATAATACTTTTTTATGAGTAATAGGTAATAAATTAAATCAAAGCCCTATTTTCCATAAAAGATGCCAAGCGCCGTCTTCATTTTCTTCTCTTGAAGTCGCGACTTCTCCGTTTTTGTTCGCCGCCCAAAGGAGCCCGCTACAACGGCATCGTGTGGCGTCACGTAACATGACGTCACGCCAGAATTAGTGACATCATGATGAAGTCACAATTTTTTTCGATCTGTGACTTTATGATGACGACATATGGTGACGTCATCGCATCATTATTTTTGTCATCACTCGTCCCGCGGACGCCGCGCAACGGTCGCCGCCGACGGTCAAATTGGCAGTTTGATAAAACATCTAAGGCTTTCGCTTTAATAGACTGAGATGTTCTCCATCCCCAAACACGCCACGTTTAATTACATCGCCAATGCCGTACATTCATACAACAATCTCTTCTTGTTATGTCCTGACTTCCTTCTTGTGTCCGTGTTTGCATGCCCTGTATGAATCTCTTCTACATTCAAATTTCATACGTATGCGTGGAATAATTACCGAATTGTTTATGGAAGTGTTATATTTGTTTTAATTTATCTTTTTAGATCCAGAATGCCCGGAGGTCCGTAGCAAGTTCAAGCCCAAGAAAACTCGAACTTCCACAAAGGTTCACCCAGGGAGTCGACTGCAGAGCGCAAGGGCTTAGGCACCGTACCTGCAGGGAGCACTCACACTGCGTTTTGTCGGCGTTTCTTCCAGTCCATCACGCGCTAGTATCCCATCTGTGAACGCAATTTTTCGTTAGCAAATCTTCCAAGAATTGTCAAAACAAAAGGCGATCACATCAGCCATATCTCCTTCAGTTAGCAGCATAAAAAGAAACACGTCTGAGAATGTTTCACTCTGATAAGTAAACCTCCTTTTCTTGCATACGTGTAAGAAAAAAAAAAAAACAGGGTGGGGTGGGGGGGGGGGGGGGGGGGGAGGGTTGAAGGCAGTGGGTGGGTACGTGGCAACGCCGGAACATCCAAAGGAGCGTTTGTAAGATTTCAAAGCTTGTTTCTATGGTGAAAATTTAAAACTTCCAAGCTTGTTGAAATGACTTCCTCATCTGTTTCTGTGTTGTTTTTTGATTTGTTTTTGTTTTTCAAAGGAGGGCAGATCTAAGGTAGCTTCACCTGAAAAGCGTTTCCCGCGGATCGGACGCCCCATCTGTAATTAGTCAAATGGGGGGAGATACACTCGGCGACAATTTATCCTGACCTTGGAGCGAAGGCTACGGAGGCGGGGATTCCGCACATTCGTGTTGCTCCGCAAGTAGTACGGCAGATTGCGGCTGATTTCGGATTTGCACGCTCGCATCCTCAACGTGTTTAAAAAGTTGTATACACGAAAAATATGAATGGCAGAAACATTTTCGATGGTTCAGCGTACATTTTAGTGACATACTGCGAGTATATGTTTTTTTGGAAAACCAAACAGCACGTTTGCGACGGCACACTGACCCACTACGTCACGGACGCCATGTTGACTTTAAAAAAGGGGCGTGCTGTCTAACAAATGGAAATTCTTGCAAAGTGAACAATAACTGTATTGTACCTACGACTTCCCGCAAGTGTTTGAGTCCCATAATAAATAAATCAGTATTTATTTAAACAAGGCCAATTAGAAAATTATCAGAAAGCTTCAGTACTACTTCTTGGTGCGGAAGCAGGTATGCATTTCGGTTCCGTAGCTTCCACAGTGCTGCCAAGAAAAGTCGCCGAGTATATATGAACTACGGCTTTCGCAAAAAGCAGCAAAAAAAGAATACGAAAATGTTCGGAAAAAATGGGAGCACAGGAAAGCTCACCTTTCACTGCTCGTAATTGCGTGAACATCCACGATTTAACAATACTTAGTTATTCTAATGTTCCTCAGTAAAAGCACGAAGAAATGGTGATAATCTTACGTCACCAGGTGCAGCAAAAAAACAAGTTCTAACTGTTCCCAGCGTCAGTTCACACCTCTGCTTCTGCTGCGTGTTGTTCCCTGAGCTCGAGTTGTTCATGTATATAAAACAGTCGCATTTTGTTGCATTCGTTGCTATACAGACATGTATTGCGAAATGCATGCATGGATGTTTGTTGTTAATATTACCGAACTTCAGTTTGTGTGAAAAGTTGACACTGCCACATAAGAAACTGTGTTATCCCTTTTAAGTTTGTCTGCATGACTTTGTTGTTTCTAATGTGCACTTGTTGTTAATTACTTTTGCTTTAATCGTGTTTGCATCAAGCGTTTGCGAATTTTCTTTTTATAAATAAAGTACATACAGATTCACAGTAAACGTTGTGAATGTCTTCAATTATACAGTTTTAAGACTATCAAAATTAGTTGCTGGGCTAGTCGGTTCATGATCTTAAACACTGGATAACGTGGATTCGATACAGGACACAGAGAAAGAACACCGATGCACAGGACAAGCACTTGTCCTGTGTATCAGCGTCCTGTGTATATCCAGTAGTAAAGATTAAAGGGTGTCCGAATATTCGAAAATTTCAAATAACAAATCGAATATTGTTCAACTCGAATCGGTACTCGAATCGAATACGGCGTATTTGAAATACCAAATATTTTTCGAATAATAGGCACCGATAAAAAAGCCTCAAAGGAACGAAACGTTGGAACGTACAGGGGTAATGTTTCTTGTTTTAATCAGCCGAATTATCAATATGCATGCCAGCCCAAGGCGTTACGGCACCATTGAAGATATAGCGATCACAGGATGAAGGCGTTTTTGCTTAAAATTCCAGTAACGCCGACGCGACACAATCTCCAATCCACTACCTTCCATCTTGTCAGATGACAATAATTATTATATACTATCATGACATAGACATGCATGCAGCTGTTCAAGAAATGGCACTATTCATGCGCGTGTACTTTTATATTAACATTCGTAAACTTGAATTAGGTACCAAACCAACCAGAAGAGTGTTTCAATCACATCAAGTTTGAAACCGGCTGCAGAAACAGGTCGACTGAGATCCACTATAGGAATCCCTTGATTACTTTGTGCGCAATCGACACATACGGTCGTAGTTTAAGATTCTAGCAGGATTTACCCACTTTTCTTACTTGAGATACTTCGTTTATTTTTCTGATATTTCCGTTGCTTTTTAACGTTCATAAGTTATATATTATACTGTGTGCGTGCGTGTGTGCCTGTGTGTGCGCGCACTTGCACTTACTTTCAGACAGTGCTCACTCTCTTGAATACTGTCACTGCTGTTGCTTGCGGGATACGACAGGTACTTGCGTTTCATATTTAGGCCAAGGTAAGCAAAAATATCCAGCAATGAAAAATGAACAGCTAGGATACGGTGTTCATTCACAGAAACCCTTTGTGTCAGGGCTTTAGGACGAAGAAAAAAAAAAGACAAAGAAAGAGAGACGATGTATAGGCATCTTGCTCGTCGTATTTACCACCCTTTCAATCAAAAATGAAATTGACAAATATTGTAGATGTTTGTCCGGGGTTTTCTAGTTCCGTCTCACTCTCACGCAACACCGGGGGAATCACGATCCGAGCAAAAACCGTGGACCGTCTTCACTCGGACGAATGAGTTCAAAAATCCTTTGAGGCTGGCTTCGGCTCGACTCTTGAGCAAACAACCGCCTGTCGGCACAGAGAGCCCTTCGCAAAAGAGCCCGAGGCTCGCCTCAAGGGATCGTCAATTCTTCCAAGCAAAATAAAAAAAAAGGGGGGGGGGGGGGGACTAGATCAATGCTGTTGGTCGAATCGACCAGTATTGACCGTCGCCTTTCAAATCTGTGTTAAAAATATTTGTCCGTGTTTGGGGACGCCGTGAGGGGCTTCGCAAAGGGGCCGCTTCAGTTCTTATATATGAGCGAGCTGCGCCTTCTGGATCGATGCTGTGCGGCTACAAGGGAAACAGCTCGTTGGGTAGATGCGCTTTGGGTTTCCCTCCAATGAACTGCACCGTTATTAAGGCGAAAGGCTTAGATGCCGCACTGAACACGAAAATTGACCGCCAGTGGCGTTGGCGGCATCAACAAGAAGGGATGCAAAAAATAACAACGACAACAACAACAACAACAACAATAATAATAATAATAATAATAATAATAATAATAATAATAATAATAATAATAATAATAATAATAATAATAATAATAATGCAGCTCTTCGTACAGTATTGGTGCCAAGCCTGAAGGAAGCGAGGAGCTGAACGGCCTTCTTTGCTTCTCCTTATTTTTCTCTTTCTGTCTTCTTCTCTTTCTTTCTCTTTTTATCTTTCTTTTTGTTTTTATCGCTTTGTTGATTTTTGTTTATTTCTATTTCTCTCTAGATCTATTTCCTTCCATTTCTCGCTCTTTAGACTTTCCCAATTTCTTCATTTTTCCCTTTCTCTCTCTCTCTCTTTATTTCTCGCTTCCTCTTTCTTTCTATATTTTTCTGTCTCTATTTCATTGATTCTCTTTCTTTCTAAATCTCTGTTTCTCTCCCTGATTTTCTATCATTTTCTGTCTTTCTTCCACTTATTTACTGTCTATTTCTTTCTTTGTCTCTCTCCCTCTGTACTCTTTATTCTCTCGCCCATCGGAGTTATTGCATCCCACGCCGGACAAAGCGGCACCCACTTTCTGGAAGCGAAGGTAGAGGAGGATGAAGAGGACTGCGAAGAGGACGAAGAGGTTCGCGACCATGATATTTTTGTGTTCGCTCTGCACGGACTAACTAACGGTCGGCCAAAACAGCACCGCTGTTAAAAATTATCTTCACCGTGCGATGGCGACATGCTCTGACGTCATCATGAAGTCACCGATCGCAAAAATATGACGTCACAGTGGCGTCTCGACTGCTGTCACATCACGTGACGCGATATGAAGACGTCATCACATGAGAGCTTTGCTTTGTGGAAGGTGTCCCGACCGATCCAGGAGGCATTGTACAACCACTTGTGCAGATAAGCATTCGGATTAGGGGGGGGCGGGGGGGTGATGGCAACAAGGACATAAGACAACAAGAGGTCCTTGTTGCCATCAGCCCCCCCCCCCCCCCTCCCCGCCAATCAGGTGTTGCTACATGAAAAGGAGTTTGCCCTTCTCGATAACGTTTCATGATAGTCTATCTGCCTTAGTTAACTGACCCTTCACGTTTTGCCATGGCTTGTCCTTTTGCCTTGACACGGATGCGTTGATCTCTTGTTTGGTGCATTTATATTCTTCCCTTTTCAATAAATCTTTTAGTTTTGAGCAAGCGCTTGTCTTGTGTTCCATTTGTAGTCTTTCGTCTTCGTCGGAGTGCGCTTAAACAACAGCTATACCAGACATAAGACTAGCTGTCATTGTTCTCTGCTTTCATATCGACTACTATATGCTTGCAATAATTACGGGGTTGCACGTGCCAAAGTCAAAAAACCGTAAGATTATGATACACGCCTTGGAGTTATGGTAAGGGAGGGTATATACGGAATAACCTTGACCACCTTGGGTTTTTTAACGTCAACCCAAATCCAAGTACACTGGCTTCTTGCATTTCGTGCCTAATAAAATGTGGACACCGTGGCCGCGAATCAGACCCGCCTACCAGGGGCGTAGCCAGAAATTTTTTTCAGGGGGGGGGGGGGGGCACCTCCTTGATTTCGGGGAGGGCACCTCCTTGAAATGGTCATTTTGCGCTCTGTATGCCATGGCGAAAAAAAATTTCGGGGGGAGCACGTGCCCGGTGTGCCACCCCCTGGCTACGCCGCTGCCGCCTACTCGAGCTTAGGGACTGTACACGAGCTTTCCATGGTGTGGGCCTGTCAAAATAACACAGCCCTTACTCCTCACCCAAACCCTACGCGAGAGGACTGGGAGGCGGCCCTGCTCGGCTGCTCAGATCCTTCAGGCCCAGCGGGCCTTGGTACAGAGAGCCAGGGCGCCGGCTTCAACCAATGGGGTCCCGGAATAGAGACTCCACCTAGTCTGTAGGGACCTCTAACGAGGTTCTACACCTTTTTTTGTTATTAAATGTTGTTCACCACCACCACACCCGCATCGCACGTGGCGGGGCACCTGCCGCACGCAAGCGGAGGGTGAATGAGCCTATCGGCGACGCTCTTTCGCCCTCCGCTTGCGTGCGGCAGGTGTCCCGCCACGTGCGATGCGGGTGTGCGGAAAGCTCGTGTACAGTCCCTTTTTACGCCATGTCTGCTAAGCTGCGACGGCGGGACACCACTGCTTGCGGGTCACCACTCTTGCGTTTTATAGCCAGGGAGACAATTTTCTCTTTATCCTCAGAAGTCCTGGCGCTGGCGCCGTTTTGTCTATTACCTACTTAATCAAATTTTGCAGGTCCACTGGAACGGATGCGCTCACAAGTATGTACACCATGAACGCACATCATATTGGGCCGACTAATTTTCACACTTACCTCACAAAAGCGCGAATTGTCATTTGCTTTCCATTTATTTCGCTTCGGTCGTACTTCCCAGAGCCGTATATTTCGGAAGTACCAGAGCCGTTTATACGGTTCTGCTACTTCCCGAACGCGGCGCCGTGCTCGATTCCTGTCGCCTTGCGGAAAACGGTAAAGGGCGAACCCTTTCTTTTGGCGAGTTCGAGCAGCTGCAGCAAGTTTCCATTGCGATTTCCGTGCATGTTTACAATGTTCTCCGCAGCCAACACGTGCACGAATGCAGCAGATGCCCCAGGTCGGTCACAAACGAAGCATAACTGCCGACATCGACTTCACGGGCGCAGCACCACGCGAAACCTCGGCACAAAATGGCGTCGGCGGCGCGGAAGCGCGCTGTTGCCAGACTCTAGTGCAGCAGTTGCCAGACTGGCGGCGAGATCAAAGGATCGCCGAACTCTCCCAAAGGGGATATACGGCTCTGCCTGTACCTATAGACGAATTTCACGAGGAGGCTGCCACTTTTTCCGCCGCAGCGCCGTCTAGCGTCTGCGATGTTTCGCCGCCGTGCCGGTGTGTGGGGATCTGCGGCGGTGTATGCAGCGCATGCGCTCAGTTCACGGGGTATTGCTGTTCTTCGCGCTACACGGTCAAAAAACAGCAACGTTTCGCGAGTGTAAAGGCGCTAGTAAGTAATCGCTAAGCTTTCAGCTTCGAAATGGCTGAAACAAAGTAGCGGTGACCCACGAGACATTCCCGTGGCGGTGCCGACGATAGACATAGGAGGTGAGTAGAATTTCAATGCATTCCTTATGCAGCACGTGTAAATGGGTAATTGGTTAGTATGTTTTGTTATGGCTGGCCTTATGGGGTTCTGGGAGTATGCACTAGCTTTAAATTTTCGGACAACTCTCGAAGTAATGGGTGAAACTTAAATGGAGACGAGCGAATACGTACGCCATTGCCCAGCTGCACTTTAAGTGCGCGCATTAGTGTTTAAAATGACCCTCGGGTTTCTTTGCCGTGATTCTTTAAGTTCAACGCATGTCTATAATCGCTAGCAGATCATCCGGTTCCACTCAGAACGTCGCAATACAAAGTTTATGGAACGAAGGAAGCACAAACGCCGATGCTTGTGTTGATTCGTGTCGTCGTTGTAGTCAAAAGCTTGTGTCTGATCGTTGCGCAGAATAAGAAACGGATGTACGACGGATGAGCTCGAACTTCCGCGTAGAAGCAACACAAAGAGAAAATGAAAATATGCGTCTTGCACATCCGGAAGCACGGCATGGCGTAAGTTCACTTCGGCGCGAGCAGCCGCCACTGGCGATACGCCGACAGTGCGCCCGTTTTTGGTAACATTGTTGTCGTTGTCCTTTTTTTTTATTGCGATAGCAATTATATGGACACTCTTGGCTGGTTTTCGCCGTCGGCATCGGCGTTGGCGTCGGCGTTGGCATCCGCGTCATTTGCCGTATATGTATATGTATATATATAACCGGCCCCGCCCGTCGTTCGTGAGCGTGAAAAGACGCGAGGGGGGGGGGGGGGGTCCCTCGAGCGACCTTCGATTTTACGAGCGGGGGCGCGCGCGTTATCTCCCCTTCTCGGCGGCCGACAGCGGGGGGGCCGGTGTACCCTTCTACGTGCTGCGCTCTCAACGCGAAGAGAATTCTCTTAAACAAGCGTTTTCTAGAGTTGCGTGAGATCGGATCCAAAAAGAGTTAGCTGCCAGCCTCACTTCGTATAACATTACAATTTTTTGCTATCGCATTCATTGCTTCACCCTTGCGGTGAAACTGTGACTTTTTTAAAGAAGCATCACGACGAGCGCACGTGTTCAGCTAACGACCTGGCTGTAACAATTCTGGGTCGATTATTGACGACACTCAGGCTGCCGCGAAAAAAAAAGTGCGGTTGTCATAAAACTGCCCCAGTTATCGTCGCAAAATTGACAAGTCGGGAAATGACGTGCCGTCGAAGAAACGCTAGAGTCGCGTTCCTGCGCCAAAGAACACTTATGTCACGCAGGCCTTTCTGTGATGCAGTTTGGAAAGGGCTCATTCGATAATCTCGAAATTGCACGCGCTTAGATTTCAGTAGCCGCAGGCATTGTATAACTCATGTGCTGTTGCATAGAAATCGGGGATGTTGATTTAAAACAGAAGAATTTTGGCCAAAACATTTTCTGTATTAACCGTCAGCTTTGACATTGCTTCTCTTTGCTGCAGATGGTGTGTACCAGCACCCAAGCAGAATCACAAGCTGGTGTAATGAAGAAACGGCCACAACGACAGACACCAGATATAATAAAATATTTGTCGGATAAGGCCTGTGACCTAAGTAAAGTCATTTCGCAGCAAGGTGTCCTTCGCGTGTCTCGGCTGCCAGCCTTTTGAGCTTTCGTTAGTTGTTGTCGCAGCCAAACACAGCGCCGTGGTAGCCTGTCGACCTGTTCTCGTCCGATATTCCGATTTTAGGCAGCACAACTGCTTTAGCGCGTAAAAAAATTGGAAACACATTGACCTCTCACGTGCCGCGCATGCAAAACGCGGCAATCCCCACACACCAGAGGCGGTGGACGAACGGCCGGTGGAGAGAGAGAGAGTGACGAAAATGCACCGGTTCGAGGCTACGCTCCTCCTCTCCGTGAAAAAGGTCTATATAGGTTATCGAAAAGTGAGAAATAAGGCGCACATGCGTAAGAATTCTAAATTAGTGCAATTAGAACGCAATATTTCGCCTAAAATTGTCGATTTTGTACACTCGCAAAGCCATCTCAGGGCAGCATATAACAAAAAAAAAAAAAAGAAATATGAACGAAGCTTGGACAAGTCTGCATACTGAGTCTCATTCTTTCAGCTTACAGATTTCCAGCTTCAATGGCATTATGCTGTTAAGCGTGACTGCGCGGGTTCAGTTTCGGCCCATGGTTGTTGCACTGTGATCTCAGCGAAATGCAAGAGTTCATGCGTATTAGGTACATGTCAAAGAACCACAAGTGTTCAAAATTAATACGGAGTCCCGCGGTATATGCTATCCCGCATAATCATATCACAGTTCTGGTAGGTAAAACCTCAAAATTTTGTGCCGTGTACTCTGAAAACGCGTAAATTCCTAAAGATGTTCTTTTGCCCTATGGGTGACACCCTTATTCTTACGGCTGTATGAAAACTGGTGTACACTTCTCAGTGAACTTAACCTCCCGTACAAGGAGAAAATGTGCCGTTGAAAGCTTATTTCGACCGTATACGGTGCGCATAGAAATATCTGATACAATGACTTGACAGGGAGAGCTTTGGAAATTTTTCTGTTGTACTTTTTGGAGCCCGCCAGTAGACATCAGCTTTCGGGAGAGCAATTAGGACTTGTTAATTCGTAATGTCCATGGAATAGCGCAAAATCCTGACCCAGAAGTTCGCGGGTTTGGTCCCGGCTGCGGTGGTCGCATTTCTATGCAGGCGAAATGCTATAGAGGCCCGTGTACTGCGCGATATCAGTGCTCTTTAAAGAAGACATGACGGTCGAAATTAACCGGTGCCCTTAAAGGGACCGACAACTGCTCAGGACATGAACTGAGATGACTCCGCTGATGGAGAGATTGTGCTTCGCACTGACTCAAACCAACCCTGTTTTTGTCGTGAGAGGTGGATTTATATTTTTATTCTTCATCGAAAGACGCAAAAAATTACCTTTGGCACCTCTGGTGGCAAATACATGAACGAATCGATGTACCTTGTCACGTGACTGTTGATTGATGTAGACGGTTGAAGATCTTTTTGTTGGTACTGAAATATTGTTCGTTTCTTTACATTAAAAGATATTACTCCATAAAAATGTACACATAGGCCTGCGTCAGTAGAATGCATTAAAGCGGCGCTGTCTTCGCGTGACGTAATGATACCATGCTCGTCATGGCGTCTTGAGCAACTTTTCAGCGTGCTCATACAACCGTGCACGCAGTTTGCAGGTCGCTAAGATTTTTGAGCGACATAATTTTTCTACCTACACTTCGTCTCAGAAATGACGCGCACTGCTGCTCGGCGCGGCCGTGCATATGCGTAGTAACGTTTTCAGTGACTTGGCTTGGCTCGTGCATCGAGAGAGTAGCGACGCCGGAACAAACCACCCATGACACAGGCGCAGGCAACCTTGGGCGCAGGCGCACACAACGCGGTAGAAATACAGGGAAGGTGTATAATGCCACATCATCTCACTGTAGCAGCTTGTTATTTTCAAAAATAGTTGAAAAGCTCAAAATAAGGCTGGTTAAGCACTGTTACAGGAACTCCTGCAAAAGCAGAACGACGACAGCATTCACACATCGCGAGAAGGGCTGGCGGCATCGCTGTCAATTATCAGCGTTGCTGGAGGAAAGGTACGTGTGTGTTTAGAGCCTTTCAGATCGAAAAATACTGCTTGTAAGATAACTGCGTGCTTTCCGGATTAACTACTGCAGCTACAAACACTACGAAGGGTGAGCTTGCTGTCGCGCCGTAAAAAAAAATGGGTCGAGAAAACTCAGTTGTCGGTCCCTTTAACTACGGAGTCCCACATAATCATATATCGTGCTTTTAGAACGTTAAACCCCACATACTATTATTATTAATAGCGCTAACTTAAGGACAAAAACACAGAAGACCAGGAAGGCAACAAAACCACTAAGCCAACGCATGGTAGCACAGATGTCAACACTCGCATTGTCTACCGTGCCTTGTGCGTCCCTGTCTTTAAGTTCGCGCTATTCATCTGACATCATCAATTTTAGTTCGAATGGTGTAACTCGATAATCAAAAACTTGCGTTTGTCCCTACCTTCGATTCCATGTTGCCTCTTAGACCGTACGGATTTCAGCCATGGGACTACGAAACTCCCTTCGAAGACCCGTTAAGGGGGTGAGATTTTCCGCGCGCAGTTACAGATCATTATCGAAATAATTTCATTTAGCGACTATATTACAAAAGGCCGAACAACGTCGGTTCATCGTGCTAGAAGTATATAAGCGCAAACACGTGTCCTCTCCTTCCGGGGTATCTTTTCTAGCCCCACGAGTTTTAACAAGCTTGCTTAGCGCGAATAAAAACGCGCGAAGCAACAAGTTCCGCGTGCGCTATCCGGAGGATCATATACAAAAGAACGCCGCGCCTCTTAAGTCGCGCAGGGGGGGATCGCGGCGAGATCAAAAGCCCGATCAGGCGCTCTGGTATGCCCGGGTGCTGTCAAGCGTCGCGTCTTCGCCCCCGGAATGTGGGCCACCGCCGAGACGCGAGCGCGCTGCGCGCATGCCTTCGCGCTTGCTTGTCCCAGACTGCGAAGATTCGTTCCGACAACAGCTGCTCGCTATGCGAGGGCAGCGGCAATGTAGAAGCGCAGGCGAGGACGCCGAATGCCTCCCTCGTATCGACAAGGTCACCGTAGACAGTGCTTCTTGCATTAGGTCTAACTAAAGTTCCTTTGATGTTCGGCCCTCAAAAGGAGAAATATATTGCAATAGGACCTATATAGTTGACTCACGGTACAGAAAAATATATTGCAATAGGGCCTATATAGTTGACTCACGGTACAGAAAAATATTTCCCGCGCCTCGGGAAACTTACGAAGCATTCACAATTCATTCCATTGGGCCAAAATAATAATAATAATAATAATAATAATAATAATAATAATAATAATAATAATAATAATAATAATAATAATAATAATATCTATCTGGGGTTTTACGTCCCAAAACCACGATATGATTATGAGAGACGCCGTAGTGGAGGGCTCCGGAAATTTCGGCCATCTGGTGTTCTTTAACTTGCACTGACATCGCACAGTACACGGGCCTCTACCATTTCGCCTCCATCAAAATGCGACCGCCGCGGCCGGGATCGAACCCGCGACCTCTGTGGGTCGGCAGCCAAGCACTGTTCCACCGAGGCGAACCATTGGTCCATAGTGTGTAAGAGCATCGTCCATCGTACTAACCGACAAGGACATTAATTGTCTCCGTGACATAACTTTGCATTTTCATGTACTAGTCGAGAGGCGAGCGTAGGGCAATTCCCCTTTCACCGTATTTTTGTTATTTCCCTTTCCAAAGAAGCTGCATATATTTGTTCCCATGAAAGAAACGCTCGTGTTGTTACCAGCGCAAAGTCCTGTCTGTTTGTCTTGTCCCGTTTGCCCGCGCTGTTTTCTGTAATGAAGCCCTGCCGACAAGCTGAAGTTGATGACCCATTAAAAAAAAATTTTTTTTAGCGCCACGAGGTGAGGTTGAAGACGGACACTTGATACAGGTCCGGCGTTGATGTTCTGCATTAAACTGTCAGCAAGTTGACAGTTGTGATTGACACCTTGTCATTTCGCGCGTGTGCTTGTCGTATTCTTTTCGTCCCTTGTTTCAGAAGTTTTCCGCCCTAAAGAAGAATTGTGGATTAGCAGCCCGACCATGCACATTGCTAAGTTGAAAGTCAGCGCCGCGGTCAGGTTCCCATGTGCCTCTTTACATCCGGGCCCGTTTCTTCCGCAGTGATCTTTCTTAACTCTTAAATGTAGTTTGACTTGCTAGCACTCACGAAATCGGTCTGTTTTGTAAAATTTCATTACTACTAATGGTGAGTAAGCACGCATGATATATGATTCTCGAGCAAATTTTGACAATACTTAGTTTTGCTTGATTGAATCAAGAGATTTAACTTCCAGGCCATATCCCTGGGCACGTGAACAAACGCCATAAGCATAGGCGGAGCCTCCCAATCAACTTTGACCCCCTCCTGAGATTCAGTTGCCATGCCACCACCTAAATCTTGAGTAAAACGACTGCATTCCTGTTTGACCAAGACACCTGCTTAATTGCGCGCATATACAACCACTGATGGGATAATATACCTGTGTCCGCACCATTCTTACTGTACCCTATACTACTGCAAGTTCAGGTTACGTTTGAACTGAGCATGAATCAGGCGCACCTCACAGGGACGTTACAGCTGCAGAGTATTGCACGAAGCAGGAAAAGCATAAAGGCAATGCGTTTAAGAAGGCATATCAGTTCCGACGCTAACAAGACCGACACCCAGCTTGACAGGCCAACGAGGTCTTCACGCGCTAGAGCTGTAACTGACGCCACGTGCCCTGCTGTACTCGGCGCAACCAGAGCAAACAGCACGCCCTACGTGTAACGGAATGAAATGAGATGCGAGAGAATACCGAACGAAGAAAGAAAGAAAGAAAGAAAGAAAGAAAGAAAGAAAGAAAGAAAGAAAGAAAGAAAGAAAGAAAGAAAGAAAGAAAGAAAGAAAGAAAGAAAGAAAGAAAGAAAGAAAGAAAGAAAGAAGCCCGAGAAGTAGATGCAGAGCTCTGGGTCGAAGTTTCGTTCTGGGTGCCGCCATCTTTATTCTTATACTTTGCTCCCTTGACGGTTCTTGTTACGCCACCGGGGCTGTATGAAAGATTCCAGGAGAGGGAAGTGCTGGCGGAATCACAACAATGCGCTCACATCCGTGACATTTCCACGGTCATGACTTCCATATGCACGGCGTCGCCGGCAGGGGCTTCCTCACTGGAGCAGCGTCCGCATGACGGGCATAGAAAACCAGGAACCAGCAGCGCGTCGCTGCGAGGCGGCGACGCGGATCCCAGAAAGAAGCCATGTACGCGAGGCCGAGACGCCGGCACGCCGAGCAGGGACGGTATAGTGGGAAGGTCAAGGTGACGCCTTCTCGAAGCCGCAACCACGACGTCAACATTGCGCGTGATTATGCTCGTACGGGTGTGCGTAACAGCGACGACGAAGTAGTGTGTGCACTATAACGAGACGTTATGCGTGCCGTCCAATGTCAAGTTTAGTTCATCGTTTCGCGTTGGTTATTATACAGTCAGGAAGTCGGGTTACCGAGGCCTACAAGTTCACATTACTGTATGAACTGAAGGTACAGGCGTGCGCTGGGTTCTGCATTGGAGGGAGCCAAGTTTCAACGCAGCGACACCCCCTTCCCCCTCCCCCCATCCAATGTTCGAGTCAAAAAGAAAATAAGCTTCGCAATTGATGTAAAAACGAGAATGGAGCGATTCCGAGCTTCTCAGAACATCGTATGTTTGCTCCCCCCGGCTTTCCTGGGGGTAAAGGTGTGAATTTAACAGTTCTTGAAGTGCACCATCAGGTGTGCTCTCCGCCACCGATAAAAAAAACCTGTATTGTCATAATTCTGCACTATAAGCGATGGAGGTACAGGTTCTAGTAAGTAATAGCATGATGCTGGAGCGGCGTCCCCCCTTAGTTATTGTGCTCATTCATCATCATCGTCATCTGACTTACTAAGCCCACTGCAGGGCAAAGGCCTCTCACATGTTCCGCCTATAAACTGGGTCGTGTGCTTACTGCTGCCACGTTGTACCCGCATACTTCTTAACCTCATCTGCCCACCAACTTCCTGTCTACCCCTGGTGCGCTTGCCATCTCTTGGAATCTAGTCAGTTACTCTAAATGACCAGCGGTGATCTTTCCTACGCGCTGCACTCCCTACCCATCAACTTCTTCTTCTTGATTTGAACTATGATGTTCTTACGCCAGTTTGTTCCGACTGTGCTGATTCGGATAGTGATCAATTTAAGAGTAACCTATGTTCGCGTGTAAGCTGCACTCTGCCCATTTCCCCTTTTTATCTTCCTCTCTATCGTTTTTCCACTCCTCTTTTTGAACGATTGCTGTCGTCACTAGCTACCACGACCCCAAAATGCTTTCTAATCGGGGAACTCTCAGAACAGAAGAAAACGTTGTTTACACACGCTCTATCGCCACTGCTCAAGAAACGTCCGAGTCAAGGCGGGGGATTATGCATTAGTCTTAGCGCAAATACCCTAATCGAACATGACGGGATGCCCAGACTTCATACCGAGGTGAGACGGATATCAGACCGGAGCTACGGAAAGACGCCGGAGCACTGACACCAGTGTTGCCAGGTGCCGCCGAGCAAACAAGCAAACAGTCACCCCAAAACAAGCCCAAATAAAGCGGCGGCGCTTGTCCGAATAAGCCCAAAATAAGCGGAAGTTAAACAAATGTTCCTATTCTTGAAAATTGCGTTGTAGTACGGAAAGAAGTACTACGAATACATCTGGAAGGTGTACAAACATTTATTTTGCATAATGAGAATAGGTGCATGAATAAAGGCAAGAATTTTTCTAGCCTTACACACAGCTCATGGTCACTGACATCTGGCAGACCAGGATAATCCATGGCATCCACGTCCGCGGAACCATACATGTTCTTTGCGTTGAATAGTTCCATCATTTTTGCGGTCGGTTGAAAGTCTCGGCAGCAAACTCCACGAAACTTAAGGCCATAGCGAACGTGGAGGATGACACTCAGCGTTGCAGTTTTCATCTTATTTCGGAGGCGCGATTTCACGAGGTTCATGTGTGAAAAAACACGCTCGACATCGGCGTTGCTCAGGGGCATGGCCAACAACGACCGACCGAATTCTGCTAATTCCTTGAAGCAGCTTTCACCGCTCGCATCTGTGAAATGCAGGACTTCTACCCAAAAAGAAGTAGTGTTATTTTTGGTCGCATTTTTCCAGTTTGAGGAGAGGCACATCCTGAAGCGGCGGTTTTGTTTGGCTCAGTATGCATTCAGGCGAGAACAATATTATTTCTGAAAAAGCACAGGTAAGCGAGAGCAACATTATTTTCAGGCGAGAGCAACTTTATTTTCCGAAAAAGCACAGGTAAGCCCAAAAAAACGCGACAAGCGACCATAAAAATTTGCAAGCGTCTCGGCGAAAAAAACAAGCCCAAATCCGCTTATAATAAGCGGAACTGGCAACTCTGACTGACACCCACGCACCCTTCGCAACGATACCCCGCGAAGAGAGGAATGCGGCGATAGAGCAAGCCGTCCGTGAGCAAGAGAGGATCGAGGTGACGCCTTCCCCGGCACGTGCGACGCCCTGTCGTCTCGCGCCGGGTGACGGCGACTGCGGGCGAACGAGCAAGTGGATCAGAAAGCGCTTTGCGTAAATATGCCTGTCCCTGTTACAGGTGTGCGTAACAGTAAACAACTCCAAAGTAAACCCGGGCGAAGGAGCGTTTACTTATTTGCGCTTACCGAATCACAGCTCTGGATCTGTAGAGAGAGAGAGAGAATGAATAGAGGAAAGGTAGGGAGGTTAACTAGACTACGTCCAGTTTGCTACCCTACACGTGGGGAGAGGGGAATAAGGGAGTAAAAGAGAGAGAGAGAAGGAGATGCGGAGATGCACATTGCACACGACACACACAGTGCAGGGTTTCACAGGCGGTCGCTCAGCGATGTTGCCTTCAAGAATTGTAGAAGGGCTCGTGTGGCCTTCTGGGCTGATGTGCTTGCAGACCATTCAGCCAGGATCTTTTCCAGAGTAAAGGGACGATCATCCAGTCTTCTCAAGGCACACTGGAGAGTCCGGCGGTCTTGTTCAAAGCCGGGACAGTGGCACAAGACGTGGTCAAGAGTTTCTACACAGTAGCAGCTGTCGCACTTGGATGAGTCAGCCATACCAATGCGATGGCTGAATGAGTTTGTAAATGTAAATGTAAATGTAATGTAAATGTAGATATTGTGCTTGAGGCGGCGGCCCCTACTCTGTGTCAGTGTAGCATGTACTAAGTTTACGTAGAGTAGGCGCCGGTAAAGAAGGAGAGAGTGGGGGGAGTGGGGAGGCGATAGTGACGAGGGAGAGGGGTGAAGAGGTTAGCTCTGAGCTGCAAGCCTAAGAAGCCTTAAAGTGAAACCTCAACTGCATCTCAAGCTGCATACCATAGCATACCTAATTTGCGACTGCCTTTTGACTGTGACATGCAGAATTTGTAATGCTTGAAGGAACCTTGCACAAACAAGTTCTGAATTTTGATCACAACAAAGACAGACTTAGTTTGTGCGCCTCATTTAAAAAAAATAAAACAGCTAGCGCGACCTATTGAACCCTAATTAAGTTCTTTCATCCATCCAGTTAGTCTGGCGCCCTGCAGTCACCGCACATCCCCCCCCTCCCCCCCCCAACCCTCCTGGCACCGGTACCATGCCGACTACAGTGTATTCGTGATCTCTTCAACACCGCGACACTACTTGGATTCGTATGTCACGCACTGTTGGGATTCACTAAACGTATAAAATAATTTCATAACAATAACGAAAAAATGCTTTGATAACAACAAACAAAACAAAGCGCAATCCCGCGTGGGCCCTGCCAGTCGGTTCTACGAGTGTCAATAGTCACTTCCCCCGGGACGAAAAAGAAAATGATACAGAACAGCCTGACAGTCCTCTACGTGGGCGTAACCCGGATATCGCGTCTGTTGGCACAAGCGGCCCACCTCGGAATCCAGATAGAAAGGCCGGATAGTCACAGCGAAGTTGCCGAAACGACGAATAAACGCCCATGACGTCAGGGTGAAGTGCGCGGAAAAAAAGAAAAAGAAACGTTTACGCAGGGGGGACACCGATTTCGTTTGTTGCGGTGTCCCCGATTCGCACACTCCCAAGTTTTCGGGGTTTTCCGAAAGGCCCCGCACGCCTGACCCACTCCGGCACAGCCCCGGGAGGCACGAATAAAGAAAAGGAGTGAGCAGAAAGAAAAAAAAACACCGAGACCTGAGAACGTACACGCAATACCTATTCGTGGCAACGCGACCTGCCAGCATGACGGCGATCTCAGGCGCCCAGGCGGGAGTTCCGATTTTTCGGCACACCGTGCAATGCCCGCGCGACGGGGTTTCGAGCGTACGACGACCCCCTTTTCGGGTGTGTGTGGGGTGGGGTGTAGCGAAAGCGATGGAAAACCCGCCCGCGTAACACTCCGGAGAAACCCCTCGGAGAGTCGCTTTGATAGTATTGTCAAGTTGAAGAGACTTTCAATTGAAGTCAATGAACCACGGAGAAGAATTCTTTCTGAGGAAACCCTCAGTGACACGGATAATCATCAAGGGTTCATACACAATTATATATATAAATATATATATATAGTTTTTTTTTTTTCGGGAGGGGGGGCAGTGAAAGGTTCTAAGTGTCGGTTGGTGAGAGGGGAGGGAAGGAGAGTGTCATTCTGTAAGACGGGTGTGTTAATTTTGGGGTGGGGAAGGGTGTCGGGATTCTCCTTGCGGATGGGGGGGGGGGGGGGAGGGAGGTTGCAGGGGCGGTGCAGGCTCATAGCCAGGAATGTTGTTTTTCTTTTGCAGGGGGGAGGGGGGGGCACTTCCCGAAGGCCCTGCTTAATTTGAAATACACCTGTTTTCGTTATTTTTTTTTTCAGTAGACCATCCCCGTTATGAAAATTTCGGGGGGAGTCCGGGCTCCTGGAGCACCCACTTGGCTATGGGGATTGGGTGTGGGGAGAGGCATAAATCTCCCATTAACATACACAACAAGCTGATGTATATGTACTTTCAAAGCGTGGACAGGAACCAGAAGTCATCAAAACGAATTGTTAGAAAGTGAATACGTAACGCGGACGCAAACAAAACGCAAAATATCACATGATAACACAAACTGTGGCGCTTTGCCATGTTTAGCCCGAGCTGGCAACCGTTCTTGAAAAAGATACTGGGTAAAACGTTCGCAAAAGGACGACACGATTTTGTCCCCCCCAAAAGAAACAAAGGAAGAAAGCCTAGATGTAGCGTAACACATTGCAATGGAATGCCAGGACATTCACCAAACAAGATGCGATCGCAACTTTCAGCTACGGTGATGCCGCCACGTGGCAACCGGTGAAAGCCGAACGAAAACTTGCCTGGCGACAACGTGCGTGTTCTGCTTCGTCGTCGTTGTCATATGTATCTGTGTGTGCGGACAGTGAATTACGATGAATTTCTTTGGTGTAACATCGTTGAACCTTTTGCGCTTCAGTATTGGTTAAATAAAACAAGAGAAATCGCGTGTACTGCGTGCCATAATGCGCAAGCCGTACACCGCGAAAAGCGTCGTAAACGTGGTTAGTTTTCTTTTGGACCGGCCACAGAAAAGGAAATGGGATATCCACGTGCGCATCGGGAAGCTTGCATCGCGCATTTCAAGTTGGCTGGCCTTTCGGGCCATAGGCGTGCGCACGGTGGTGGCAGGGGGGGGGGGGGGGAGGAGGGGGGTGGCGCAAAGAAAGCCCCATACATTGACATACTAGGGAGGGGGGGGGCGCAAAGCCAGCGCCATACATTGACATGATAGGGAGGGGAGGCGCTGCGACGAAACTTCGCCCCACCCTGACGGGGAACCCTGCGCACGCCTATGTCCCGTGCGCAAGTGAATTGCTAAGATTTTAGGCGCCAATACCACGATATATGACGGGGCACGCTGTAGTGAGGAGCTTCGGATTATTGCGATCACCTTTAGGGTTCCTTAACATGCTCCTAAATCTAAGCACGCGAATGTTCTTTTGCATTTCACCCCCCATCGAAATTCAACCGCCGTGGCCGGGTATCGAACCCGCTTCAACATGCAGAGCGACACTTTACGGGTTGTGGTACCGAAATGGGTAATCCTGGGACGCAACAGGCGAGTGCTCTTGCTTTTTTGCTTGATTCACAAGACGGAAGTCGATAAAACTATGCCTTCGCGAACGAAAAACACATCACAAGAGCCTGTCACAACTGACGCCTGCTAGCGGCAGCTGGGCGGACGCCGCTGCCGTACGGGAGTCTGCGCATGCGCAGACTGAGGTAGTCTGCGCATGCGCGGCGGCCTCGAGGAGGCACGCGCGATGATGTTTGGTGGCCAAAACGCGACGACAGGTACGGACCAAGCGACATTTGGTGTCACAAACATGCAAATGTTTCCCCCCAAAAATAGGCGTGAATGCAGGCCTCCGGGATTGCCTACCGGCATGCGGCGGACAATTTCGGAGTCCAAGAGCCACCAGTTTGGATTTCAGCGATCTCCACTGGGGGGTGCTGTTCGGACTAGGAAAAAGGCCCATTCAGGCAACACGATTGAGATATTGCACTTTTTGGCAATGTGTCGACATACGCAATCAGTTTTCACGACACCCTCAATATGAGAAGCAAAGGTGAGGCAAAGCAAGCCGGCCAGGTGAGCCGGCCTGTTGTGTAGCTGTTTACCTGCTAAAGGCAGTGCATCGTGGTTCTCTATCTCGCGGTTGGCTTGGAAGCCGGCGCTGCTTCGAATAAATGCCACACTGGAATCACCGCATTATTGACCTCGGAATTAGTTCACATAATAAAATAATTTTAGCACATTTTTTTTCATGCCACTGATAGAGACGATACCAGCAAATGCCTCGGCATGCTCGCAGGCGGGTCCAGGATTTTTTTTCGGGAGGGGGGGGGGGGGGGGGGTGTGCTCAAATCGAATACGCCTACCCGGTTGATTTCAAGAAATTTTGAGTTCTCTCTCTTTGTTTCGGAGTTTTCGCCTGTCAGGCTGCGTGGTGTTAACGATGAGCCTGTTGTTCGGGTGACGCGCTATCACCGGCACTGTCAGCGGTACAACGAGCTCTGAGAAAGGAGGGGCGCGACGGTAATACCAGACCCTCTTTGCCGTAATTTGCTAAAAGCCTCTAATTACTGACTTCTCCAGGTCGCACCACGACGACCGTCCACACCGGTGGCCCACACAAGCCGGCAAGTCAACAATACAAGTCGCTGCCTTATTTGGTTGCCGCAGACCAGAGCTCCAACTAAGTACAGTCGCGACAGAAAAAATAAAAATAAAAGGCAAATACCACAGCTGGAAATATGAGGGACCCTGAGCGTTCCCCAGCATGACCAGAATAGGTGGTTGTGGTTCGAAGAAGAAAAGGCGCCTAATTTCTGCAGCCCGGTCGGGAGCACGGCGCAGCGCCTGCGGGATAGGGGGGTGGGATGACAGTGGATAGAAGAGAAAAGGGTTGGAGGTGTAGTGGCGCAGAGGTCTCCAGCACGAACAGCAGCAGTCCGGCAGCAAGGATAGGGGTAGGAAGGGCCGGTCTCAGCGGTAGGCCGCGATTCCCGAGTGGCAGGCAACATGTAGCCCCTCCTAAAAACAGGATTCACAGCGCTGTTCGCGATTTTCTTGTGCCGCTCCTCGGTCCCTTGTGTTAATCCTTTCCCGCTGTTATTGCGAAACATTCTGAGAAGGCCCCGACGCTAGCAAGACCATGCGGTGCGAAGAAGCAGCGCAGGCTTTTCGTCGCGCTGTGGTCCTGAAAACTGGCGTGTGCAGGTGTTTTCGTAGGGATGTTCAACCAACCACGCGAACATTGCAAGAGGGTTTTAGTGCCGGGGACCCCCAGCCTCCCGCGTACGCACGCTCTTGCGTTCCTTTGTACTCCCAGCGGCACCCACGGAGAATACAAATGAACGCAAGAGCGTGCGTTGGCGGGAGACTAGGGGTCCCCGGCACTATAGCTCTCATGTTGGGCACGCACGCAATGCTTTAATGAACGTCCACAGTAACAGTGCACTTTGAATGAATGAGTATCTTGTAGTGCAAAAAAAAGAAAAAAAAAAGTCATACCTGACACATCAGGTCAAACTTCAGAAGATATAACTTGTAACCAAATAGCCATGAATGAAACAAACATCTTGCATGTTGCTTCACCAACTTCCACCCTCAGATTGAATGACCGTTATTCAAAGGGAAGTAACAATATTGGAAATACGCTACACCTATAGTTTGTGTGACCGATATGCGAAACGAGATTAATTCCATAGAAGGCTACCATGGGTACCAAAATACATATGTCGGAAGCTGGTATGTTAATTCTAATAATAATATCTGATGTTTAACGTATCCAAACCACGATATGATTATGACCGACGCCGTAGTGAAAGGCTCCGGAGATTTTGACCATCTGGTGTTCTCTAACGTGCACTGACATCGCACAGTACAGGGGCCTCTACCATTTCGCCTCCACCGAAAGATATGTTAATTCTAGCGTACAGGAACATGCGTAATTTGGAATAGCATGTTATAACAAAGCAGGTAAACAGATGGTGTATCGGATGAAAAGATTTTAAAATTCGATCTAACCATATATATTTTTTTTTCTTTTTGCCGAGAAAACAGGTCTCGAGAGCTCATGACATCCTCAGGGGGCGCTTTTCAGCGAAAAAAAAAAATAAATAAATAAAATGAAAACTGATATGCTACGAGGCGATGATATTGTAACTAAATGGCTCGAGCTACATTCCAGAACCGAAACGCTTGCGAAACTAAGAAATATTAAGGGAGGCTATAAACCTAGAGACCTTCAGCGTGAAAAAAGAAATCGCCACACTTTCGCGACCTAACTGCCAAAACACTCGCTCGTTTCATTCACTACAAAGATAGGTCATTCTTTCTTTCAGACGCACACAAAAGAAGCAGAAGTAAAAGCTGTCCGTTAGTGATTTGAATGAGCAACCGCAGCCGCCACATTCATCCCCATATAAAGTTAAAACTCGGCCGTACAAGTCGACCCCGTTTCATCACCTCTCCGCAACACGAAAAAGAACACGACCACGTTGCTCCGATGTTTCCTTTCACACCATCCTCTCTCTCTCTTGCGTCGAATAGTACAGAAAGCGTCAATCATTTCTTTTCTTTTTTAAGTCCCCGAAGATCGCCACCTTTCGTGACGTTTTCTCTTCACGCTCACGCATATTTCGGCAACGGATCTTCGAAAAAAAATCCAGAGGGCATCGGTCATCGCGCGTTGAGAAAGCGCCACGCACCGGTCATGGACGGCGCGGCGAGCGACCCAAACGAGCGACAGTTGGGCGAAAAGGCCAAGTTGAAGGTAACAGCCCCGACCCGACTGAGAAGAAGACAGTTTCGAGGGCGAGAGAGAGAGATTGAGAAATAAAGCGCAAGAAGAGTATAACCGGCGGCCGTCGCACCGTCGAGGTTGTTGTCCTCCATACGGGCGCCTCGAAGTGGGTCAGGAACGAGCGCGCTTCCTCCCGCCCCTCAAGAAACAACCACAGAGCAACGACAAACCCGAGCAAGCCGGACTCGCGCGTCCCGTCCAGCTTTAGTTGCGTGCAGCGACCGCGAAGCAAACGCGCGGGACGCTGCCCGAGATGGCTTGCACTGACTTCACTGAAAACGGCCGTGTTGGATCACCAGCAAGGGGGGGCACGCGATGTTTGCGATGTCGCATGAAATGTTATCAAAAGCATCGCGTTCGGGTTATTCTCGCACAGAAGGCGTTCGTGCCACGTCGTTATCACATAGAAGCTGATTAACCGCAGCTTGTTTGTGGAGTGCATAATAATAATTGTTGGGGTTCAACGTCCCAAAACCCCGATTGTGTTTATGAGGGACGTCTTGGTGCGGGGCGGCGGAAATTTGACCACCTGGAGTTCTTTAACGTGCACATAAGTCTAAGCGCACGGGCCTCAAGCATTTTCACCTCCACATTAGAGTGCCGGTACGTTCAGAAGCTGCGCCCGTGACGCCAGGTGCAAGCTATCTGCTGCTGAAACTAGTCCCGCGTTTACACCCTGTCATAAGTTGTAACTTGTAACACAGTTCTAGACCTTCGAACGTTATCTCACATGCGACCGTGTTCAGTGAATGAACTACGCTATGCCCCCTGAAATAGCAGAGCTGCGAGTGGCCCATTTGGGTTGGCAGCAGCATGATATCCGAAACGTCCGCTTCTGCTCTTCCGCCCCAAACCAAGGCAGGCGACCCGCTGCACCGAAACGACGAGGGTTGCACCGTCGAAAAAAAACCCGCCACCCTCGCCTCTCCTCCTCGCAATGGTTACCCTTCCCTCAACAACCTCCTCTCAGCCAAATAGGGCACGCAGGTTCGTCCCGGGACGTCACAGGTGACGTCAGCCGTGACGTTTACCTCCGCGGCACACCTGTAGAGCCGCCTAGCGGTGAGGAGTAGCCGGCGTGGTGCACGCGCGTAGATAGAACGAGAGCGGGAGACCTGTTCGTGGAGGAAGCAACGGTAAAGTGGAGGAGGGTCCGCTCCGAGACAAGAAAACGGCCAAAGAAAATTTACAAGAAAGAAGCGTCAGCGGCGCGGGGAGCAGGTCACGAATTCTTACGGAGGAGCCTTGCTTCGGCTACAGCGACGCAACGGTGCTGATCGTCGCAGCCGCCCTGTCGGCCCCGTGCATCTCCAGAAACCGGTGGACGTCCGTCCGTGTGCTACAGAGCCGTCATGGCTGCGGGCACCGCGCCGTCTCGGATAACACTCGCCGTCGCCGTGTTCCTCGTCGCCGTCTCACGGCTCTCCGTTGGCGCAACACCAGGTGAGACGTGTTTTCATCAACCTATGTCGACGTGAACGAATCGTGTTCAGTGGCCGGCGCGCGGACCCGCCTGCCGCGTTCGCGCTGACGGAGCTTCCCCGGCTCCTAGAATAATTTCCCGATTTTCGGCGGATCGACGGAATGTTTCGCTCTCTGGTGTGTCTCTGATTAATAGAAATTTTTTTTGTGGCAAGTTGGTGTACAGGCGCCGCAAAAGTAAAACGGAGCACTCACGCTGTGGCCAAACCACGCAAAACTGCATGCCAGCACGCTCTGTCAGAGAAGTGCTATGTCTATGCAACGGAACGATGTCGCTTAACAATGTTTGGTGTTCACGTCGTGCATACGATGCTCCAACGAGCTCGATGTTTCTGCGGATCGCCCAGAAACGAGGCCGGTCTACTCTCTTGACACCGGGGGCCGGCAGGTGCGCGGAGACCGGATCTGTCTTAATTATGCGCTTGTTGCGTTTGTGGTACGCGTGCACCGAACGAAACATGAGCGTTTACACACACATCTTTGTGCTTGTACACACGTGCATGAGTACCCTTGTCAATATAAACCGCAGTTACAACGTCAACCGCTTTGGCGCGGGAAGGTCACTTGGGCCGAGAGAGAGAGAACTCTTTATTGAAAAGCAGAGAATTTAGCCGGCATATGCAAATCGCTGACTTGCTACTCTGCGGGGGGTAGGGGATTGGGGACTGAAAGTAGGGAGGGAGACATGGCGGGAAGCACCCATTCAAGAAAGCAAATGGGTAATTTAACGTGTTTTGGCGTATATCAGTACCGCAACAAGTACAGGCACTGTGGAGTGAACATCGCGAGAGCTGACTGACAATTGAAGGTTTATTGCTTCGACGCACCGCTATAGCAGATAGCTCACGATTCGATGATTATATCCTTTTTAGGTGCAGTGCAAGAGATGTTTGATTAACACACGAGGCCGAATCCATTTGAGTGTGATATCACTCTGCTGTCTCGAGGCACTGTGGTGTTTGATGGAAAGCACGAAACAGGAGCACCAGAACGAAATTTTCAGGCATACCCGCAGAATATTGACGATCGCTTTTACAGCGTAGAATTCCTTTGTCACAAGCACAGAATGGAGTGCGGCGGCATGCGGACTATGTCATCAATCTGGACAGTTTCTGACTTCCCCATTCTTTTAAGACTGATTTTTGTCCCTTTTCCAACTTTCGTTGTCGCGTTTAATTCGTTCACGACTGTAAGCGCATCGCAACCGGTGATGAAATATGCACTTTCCGACTTTTCTCTCGGGTAACTTGAGAAAACTGGGAGTTCCGAATGAAACATGCGCTCCGTCGTTCACTTTTTTCTGAAGGACTCTACGAGGTTCTGCGAATTCGACGACTAAAAAATGCAGGGAGGGGGAGGTAGAGGGGCACGGCCATCGATCTCCCCCCAAAGGGGGGAGATCGAGCGGCCGTGTCTGAGGTCTTGAGGGGGGACATTCCGTCGTTTGTCGTCTAAAAGCTTCTATTGTTCGTGTGGTGGCGAAGCGCAGAGGAGAATTCCTGAACTCCTGCGGCGACACAATGAGTACAGCG